>JAOQMS010000002.1:10404482-10435923 GCA_027563885.1 Erythroxylum longipes | reverse complement strand
TTGTAATTAATTAATTAATTACAATATTTTAATTAATGAATAATAATATTTTAATTAATGAATAGTTATATTTTAATGAATAATAATATTTTAATTAAATATAATGTAATGTAATTAAATAATAATATTTTAATTAATTATATTTTAATTAATTAATTACAATATTTTAATTAATTAATTAATTAATTACAATATTTTAATTAATTATTTAATTGATTTCACCATAAATTTGATTATTGAAATTAAAGCTTTACATATAAAGTTATTTGGCTCATAATTATAACTTTTATCTATCCTCTATATATAAAAAATTAAAAACATACTAATCGCTCTCATCCCTCTCTTACATTCCTCTAGATTATGAGAGGAATGGAGGATTGCCCAAAACCAAAGAATGAAACTCTTAGGTCTTCAATGATAGGTTCATACCAAACATCAATTTTCATTCCATACCTATACCCTTTTTCCATACCCCCCAAACAAGCACCCTCTAAGTGTTAATAAAGCAAAAAATACCGCCTCTCATCTATGAAACAACCTCATCATTTTTCCTATTTGATCACCACATATTTTCCTTCGCTTTTCTTGCACTTTCTTGGTATCTAAAAACGTCTCTTAACTTAATTCTCATTTCTTCCAGTCGCTCGTACGAAACAAACAGCAAGAAAATCTACCAGTGGCAAGGCTCTAAGGAAGCAATTTGCCACTAAGGCTACGAGGAAATTGGCTCTGGCCACCGAAGGTGTGAAGAAGCCCCACAGATTTAGATCAAGAACTTTGGCCCTAAGTGAGATCAGGAAGTACCAAAAGAGCACGGAGCTGTTGATCAGAAAGCTTCCGTTCCCGAGGCTGGTTAAGGAAATCGCCCAAGACTTCAAGAATTATTTGATATTCCAGCCAGCGCCGTCGCGACTATTCAAGAGGCAGCTGAGGCGTACCTTGTTGGGTTGTTTGAGGATACCAATTTGTGTGTAATTCATGCCAAGAGAGTTATTATAATGCCTAAGGATATTCAGCTTGCTCGTAAGATAAGAGCTGAAAGGTCTTAATTCTTGGGTTGTTTTCAGGGTTTCAATCTCTGCCCTATACCTCTTCCTTTCAGATATTTACTTTGTATCTCAACTTTTTAAAAGTTTTTTAGGTTAGTACATGTTATTAAGAGGTTTTAACGTGAAATTCAATGGAAATGTAGTGGTTTGTAGTGCATTTGGTAACGCACCTTATGTGTTTGTCAAAAGTCCTCTCGTATAAGTGCATCTTTTCAAGTTTCAATCTCTCGTGAACCAAATTCTTCTAAAACCTAAATCTATCAGAATTTGAATAGTTTATGATGACCAATCTCTATTCTCTAGCATCCTTGCAATTAATAATATCATGATTAAAATTAAAATTTTAAATTTAATAATATTATTTGTGACAAACACGAACACATTAGTGATAAATTAATTGTAACATATATTCTTTATTTAGTGACAACATTATTGTAACATATAACTTTTATACTTGTGACGAAATTTGTTAGACAATATGGTCACTGATGCAAATTTCTTTTACATCTAATGTAATTTTGTTGATGAATTGATAGTTTTATTTGTGATAATAATAAATACATTAGTGACAATACTTTTTGTAAGAACCAATTTTCATTTTTTTGACGAAACGATGTTGACATTTTTTATTAAAATATTAGTGACCAAGATGCAATGGACACTGATACAAAATTATTAGTGAAAAATATTTTGTCACTATTTATAATTATTTTAGTAGCGATACTGTTGTAACAATAAAATGAAGTACTATTACGACTATATTCATCACTACTTTATATTATTTGTGTCGACAAACTTGTCATAAATATGTAAAGTTGTTATGACCATATATTGTTGTCACACATTTCGTAGGTTTTAGTGTCGGTACTTTTGTCAAAATATAATTAAGTTTTGTTACGACTTAATTTGTCACTACTTTATATTACTTGTGATGATAAACTTGTCATAAATATGTAAAGTTACAGTATTTGTGTCACAAATTTGTTGCATAATTGTGACCATTTCTTAAATTAGTCACTATTTCATTAGTGACTGAGGTATTTGTGACGGAATGTGATGACTTCAAAGATTGGACACTATTAATAATAATGACTAATATTACTGCTTTTAGTGATAACTTTTACTTTCACTAAAAATACAATTTCTTGTAGTGCTTTAACATAATAATATTAGGATTTATGATATTTAAATAGAATAAGCTACCAATAATCAACATGAAAAATATTGCTTCTTTTAATGACTTTTCCTCACTTTTAGACAACTTTGCACATGATTTCTTAGGATTAGGCATGGCTTTCGACTCCCCATATAAAAATGGTTTAGTTTGCTACATTTTATTTTTAAGAACTAAATAAACATTTCACTTTTCAATATCCAAGCCAATAAAACATTTAGTTTCACCTAAATTCTTCATTTTCATTCGACAAACAAGGCATCTTGTAGTTAAGAAATTTCAATACTATCATCTCCCAAAATAATCATATTGTACATATCAAGTAGGCCCATGGTGATATAATAGGCGTTTTCTTCATAAATAAGCTTGGATTAGTATAAGAAGACTTGGAATCGCAAAAGTTAAGGTATTGAACAATCTTATCATACCAGGCACTTGGAGCTTGCTTGAGGCTATACAATACGTTTCTTAAAAGGAATATGATTAGAAAACTCTTCTAAAATAAATCCACATGGAAGTTTCATAGAGATATCACAATCTAAATCCCCATATAAGAGTGCATTTTTACATTTAGTTGTCACTGTTTTCAGCCTCAATTAATTGCCAAATGGATAATGGTCAAAACTTTCACCCTTTTAACAACAAGGATGAAAGTCCCCTTATAATCTCGATCACATTATTAAGAGAAGCTATAACCAACAAGATATGATTTTCACCTATTAACCAAACCAGCAGTCTCTTTTTCAATTTGAAAACCCATTTACAGGTAACCTGATCAACTACTGTTGGTTTTAAAACAAGCTCCCATATGTATTGTTTAAAACTGAAATTTCCTTCTATATTTTTTCTTCCCATTAAGTAATTCCTTTCACTTGATCACAAGATTTAGGTTCATTTCCATATAAGTCCTCCAAAAAAATAAGACATAATAAAAAAGTGATTCAACTCAACATCAGAATTAGTTAGATATCTATGTGGCCTTTTACTCTTTTTGAGTGTCGTGTGATAGTTTTAGTAGTTCAACTAACTAAAAAACTTTTTTATAGTTAAAGAAATATAACTCCCTCTATTATTAGGTCTAACATCATTAGGTAAAAGTGTAAGTTGAATTATACAACTCCCTTCACTTCCACAAACATATAGAGACACTTCACTAAACATCATATCACGAGAACCTTCTTTGTTTTAGTATCTCCACATTGCTAGCTTTGACTGTGAGCATCACATCGAAAAGAAATAAATTTCTTGGCCCTTTGACCAACTTTAGTTCAATTATGTTTTAACACATGGACATACCATATAGACCTAAAAACTTTAAAATAGCTCACAATAGGTTTATAATGATATAGTAATTCAAAAGGCAATGGATATTTATCCACCCATAATTTATGACTTGAAAATTAGTGTGAAGAGTTGCAGCCCATAGTTCTCTTGGAAGATTCTTTACATAAAGTCATGACAAAAATATAGATATTAGATGAGTTAACTTGTACTCGACAACTCCATTTTACCTTGGGGTTTCTGGATAAGTTAGTTAATGTTAAATACTATGCTCTTTGCAATAATTCAAAAATTCACCCCTATTTTTTATACGTGAACACATTACTAGAAGCCCATATTCTCCCTTTGAATGATTCTTAAATTGTACAAATTTGGAGAAAACACACTTTTGTGTTTCTGGAAAATAAACGAATGGTGATAAAAAATTTTATAGTGTCAAGCTTTTAAGAATTTTTTTCATTTCATTACCAAACCTTTAATTTTTTTTATTTAGTGACTAAATTTTTAAAACTCATACAACTTAAGTTAAAATATGGCTCCATTTATTTTATATTAATGAGGTTAACAAAGTTACTTTCAACTTGACATTTGGAAATCCATGTGGCAATATTGTGGACACGTGGACTTATATAAAATTAACTCATAACCAATTTACCCATATCCATAATCCATGACCCATCTTTTTAAAATAAAATACTTTTTGAAAAACCAGACTAAAATAATATTACTATTTACTTGTTTTCTAAAGACCCTAAAGGCTTAGGAAATTTATGGAATATAGAAAAAATTGATATGACATTCAAATATTAATGCTAATTTGTAGTTGCTTATGAATTATAACTTCGACAAGGTGGTGACGTTACTAAGAATATCAAATAGTAATATGGGGATTAGCTATGATGGTTTTGTTTTACTTTGTTGAACTTTGATAAGGTGATGATGTTATTAAGAATGTCAATAGAATGGGGAGTAGCTGTGTGGTTCTAGTTCACTTTGTTGGTCACATATCTTGTACCCATTTTAACTCTATTGTCACTCTTGCCTTTTCCATCTACAAGAGATTCCTATGAAAAGAGGTGAAAACTTCAAGATGACTTTATTAAAAGCACCTAAGTGAACTAACTATAAGATAGAAATTGACTAAATGACTAATAAGTTCCTTTCTCTATTTTCTTTCTTTGCTTCTCCATTATTTTAATTATAATTTGCATACAAACAATTTTACTTAATGTGACATTTACGAGGCAAATAATTGTCTTGAAGTTTATATTCTATATATTTGGAATTCTAAAATGGTTAAGAATTTCAGTTTGGTTATTTATAAACTCTTATGTTATTTTCCAAGATAATTTCAAGAGCATCAATAAAATCATTAAAAAAACTTCAAATCTAGTAATTATACGGCTAATAATCGTATTTCTTAAGTAGAAGTTGAAGGAATGCTCAAAGGATATGATCTTTTGATGACACAAATTATTACAGTAAAGGAAAATTAGAGTTTATAAAATAGGAAGGTAGGTTATTTTGAAAATTTGGGTCAAAAGTCATGGGTCATAGATTATGGATATAGTAAATGTGTTATGAGTTAATTTTAGATCAGCCCACATGTCCATAATATTGCCACATGGATGTCAATATATTAGGTTGAAATTGAGTTCGTTAACCACATAAAAAAATGAAGTCAAAGTTTTGATTTAAGTTGTAAGCATTTTAAAAGGATGGTCACTAAATTGAAAATTTTAAAAAACATAAAAAAGTAAAGAAATCTTAAAATGTATGACACCATAGAATTTGTTATCCTATACTTATTTAAATTGAGAAAATATGTCTATAAAAACCAACATAATGAAGACCAGTGTAGCTAAGTTTTTATTGGTTATAAGCAATCTACACAGACCAAATGTAACATATAATATACTCTATTCTCTTAATTTGGGAAAATAACATAATAAGATTTCCCATATTGACAACCAGGATAAGTTACATTTGTTAGCTTAAGGTTTATTATTAATGTTTTTGATGATAACATTATAATATTTCAAATTCAAATTGAATTTATTTCCTCGTATAAATAACGATATGGTTCTTAAATGGAAATAAAATTGTAGGATAAATACTTCCTTTCTTGGAGGAACCTTCCTAATGAACTTACATTATTTATTTCACAATATCTGAAAAGATCTTTTTAATCTCATTAGATTTATTTCCTTGTATAGGATCCTGCTAATCAAATAATTTAGCAATCAACTCCGTGATATATTTCTAACATCTAAAGATTGGAAAATTCCAGCAGAGATGATATCGAAAATTCGTTAGATATAAAGTCAATGCAGAACAAAATTGAAGCAATGACTAGTTGAAGAAAATGTCTATTTAAGGAAGAGCCACTGCTGTTTTTGAAATACATCAACGACAGCAATACAGTCGAAAGTCATATCTTTATCAGATTTCTTGTGCCTTGGAAAGTGAAAATTATTCTTAAAAGAAATCATTAAAGCTCATATCGAGCAAATCTTGTCATACTTTTATCAAATCTCTTGTGCTTTAGAAAGTGAAAATTCTTTTGAGAGAGAGACCATTAAAGCTCATATTGAGCAAATTACTTCATTATTCATTGAGAGCTTGTAGAGGCTAGTTAAATACTACTAGTGTAGAAGGTTGAAGAACCTTGAAAAATATTTACTTGTGAGCTTAGAGAGGCTCGTCAAATTTACTACTCGATTTTTTGTAGTGAAATACTCAAGTTGGATACTTAGGAACTGGACATTGTATTGGGTTATAAGCCAAACCAGTATAAATTGATCGTGTCATTCATTCTCTCCTCTTAACTTTTAAATTTTCTCATTATATTATTTGCATTTTCATTTTGCAAAAGGCTCCATCACTTTTAAAATAGGCTCATTTTGTTTTTAACTTCACAAGAGGTTCCTTTCAATTTAACAGATTCCTTCTGTTTTAAATTGTTTTAACAGGATTTATCATCTAATAGGCTCTTGTTGCTTAACAGGCTCTTATCGTCTAACAAGACCCTATTTTTTTAATCTTTAACTGCGCACTTTCTGTTATACGAATTGAAAGTAACTTGCAAAATTTTTAAAGCCACACACCATTCACACCCTTTTGTGTGTTTTTGCTTTATCATTTAGTATCAGAGCAAGGTTTCACATTTATTATGTTTTGCTACACGTGATAGATCATGGAAAACAATTTAAGAAGCCTTGAAGGACAATTCATATCAAAGCCTCCTTATGTCAATGGAACCAGTTATTTGTATTGGAAAGAGAGAATGACCATCTATCTTCAATTTGTAGATATCGAGATATGGCAAGCTATCAAAACTGGAATTACACTTCCCACTACTGATGACATAAAAGTATAGATTGATGCTGATAGAAGAAATGCACACCTAAACACTAAAGAAAAACATCATCTAATCTATGCACTATCTCTAGAAAAATAGGAGAAGATATCCTACTACTCTACAGTAAAGGAAATGTGGGATAAACTACAAGTCACCTTTGAAGGAACGAATCAGGTAAAAAAACATAGAATAAGATTTTTAGTGCATCAATACGAAACTGTTAGCATGCAATATGTAGAAACCATAGATAAATTCTTCAGACGGTTCAACAATATCATCACGACCTTAAAGAACTTAGGAAAGATATATCCAAATGATGAGCTCGTAACGAAAATTTTATCATCCCTACTAAAGGAATGGAGACCTAAGGTGATAGCTTTAGAAACTACAAAGGATCTAGACACTATTTCACTCGAATGGCTACGAGGAAATTTGATGATCCATGAAATCAAACTTAGGCGAGATGAAGGATCCTTCTATAGAAAAGGAATGGCACTAAAAGTAACTAATGAATCAAACGATGATGGAAATGACACTGCGTTGCAAATATATGGAGATGAAGAGTTCAACTTCATGGTCAAAAAATGTGCCCGTTTTTATAAAAAAATGCTAATAAAGAAAAAAGAGGAAACAAGAAAGGTGGGAACAAAAAGTTCCTATCAAAAGACAGCAACTGCAATAATAATACACAAAACAATCAAATCATATGTTATCATTGTCAAAAGCCTAGACACACAAGACCTGAATGACCTCTTCTTCAAAAGGACAAGTTAGAGAATAGAAAACCAGAAAGTAAGCGATAACTGCAACCTATTCAAATGAGGATTCTGAAAATTTTTAAGAAGAAGAGCCAAAAGAAGTCAACAACGTTTGCTTCATGACTGAATCAGGAGATGATGAGGTATATTATTCTGACTCTAATATTGAAGTTGATGGATTGAAAAATGCATATCATGAATTGTATGATCAGTATAAAAAGTTGAAACTGAAGTATTTCAAAGAAGTTGAGATGTCCAAGAACAATAATGCATCTTTGAAGGGTAAGATTAAATTATTAGATTCTGTGAATGAGAGTTTGGTGACCAAAAATATGTCTCTTGAGGATGATTATAAGCAAAATGGTTTTGAAAAGGAAATTATGGAAGGAAGATTAGCCAAGTTGGAAAATAATTTGCTTGAGAATGATTATGATAAAGTGAGACATCTAGAAGAAAAGATTGTCGGCCTAGAACTTAAGAAAGAGAAATATTCAGGAAAGATCTTATCTCTAGAAAAAGATCTTGTAAAGTTCATTAGTGGAAGGAACAACCTTGATGCATTACTTGGTAGTGGTAAATGGATTTTTGATAAGGCTAGAATAGGTTATAATGAAAACAATAATATTAGGCCATACAAGAATTTCTTTTTTAAATCTAACAGTAGCTATAATTAAAACAGTAGGAACCTGATATATGGTAGAAATTATAGCAGTTCTCATTCATTTGTTTTATGTTTCTACTGTGGTAGACATGGTCACATTAGTCATTCTTGTAAATTTCTTAAAATGGAAAAATTATCTCAAATGTATGTTTAGAGACCAAAAGGTCAAGCTACTAACCTAAAAGGACCCAGAAAAATATAGGTACCTAAAATGAGATAATACTTTCTGCAGATATGTTTCAAAATGAAGACGAGAGAAAATCAATAGATAGTTGATATTGGCTGTTTGAGACATATGATAAGTGAAATATCACATTTCAACTACATTGAAAGAAAAGATGAAGGTAATGTTGTTTTTGCCAATAAAAACAAGGCAAAAAGTCACCAGAATTGGTAAAATTGGTTATTCTAACCCTACCTCTGTTGATAATGTCCTTTATGTTGATAGTTTGAAACATAACCTGTTAAGTGTAAGTCAATTATAAGACAAAGATTGTAGAGTCATTTTTTATGCATCTTATTGTGAAATAATCAATAATCATAATGATAATATTATATTCGTTGATCTTAGAAATCCGAACATATATTGTGCTCAACTAAAAGACATGCCTTCATAAAGTGTTAAGTGTTTTGTTTCTCTAAAAAATGATTTATTTATCTAGCACAGAAGATTTGGATATGCTAGCATAAGCATACTATCAAAATTGTCCAAGAATGAGTTAGTAAAAGGATTACTTACCCTGAAGTTTGAAAGCAATCAGGTTTGCGAAGTTTGTTTAAAATGTAAACAAGTTATAAGCAACTTTCTTCCCAAAAATATTGTGTCTACCAACTAACTGCTTGAACTTATACATATGGACGTATTTGGTCCTACCAAAACTCAAAGGTTTAGTGGTAAACATTTTGACTTTGTTATAGTAGATGATTACTCTAGATTTACATTTTCTATCAAATAAGGATGACATTTTTGAAATCTTTAAGAAGTTTTGCAGAAAAATTCAAATTGAAAAGGATATTGCATTACATCTATTTGAAGCGATCATGGAGGGGAATTCGATAATAGAAAATTCAAAGATTTCTATAATGAAAATGAGATATCTCACAATTTTTCATACCCAATAACTCCTCAGCATAACGTAGTTGTTGAGAAAGAAAAAGAATCTTGTTGATATAGCCAGAAAAATGTTATGCCAAAATGGTCTGCCTTATGGTTACTTGGTAGAAGTCGTGTCAACTGCTTGTTACATACTGTATAGGTGTCTTATAAGACCTATTCTAAAACCCCCTATGAGTTGTGGAAAGGAAGAAAATCGAATATCACTTACTTTCGAGCATTTGGTTGCAAATGCTTCCTTCTAAATAATAAGAAAGACAACCTTGAAAAGTTCGATGTGAGATTAGATGAAGCTATCTTTCTGGGCTACAATATTGCTCGTAAAAGATATAGAGTTTACAACAAAAGAACAAAGAAGATAGAGGAATCAATACTCTTAGTATTTGATGAAGCACTACCCTCTACAATAATAACTGATTCAGATGATGAAAAGCATTCCTTGATTCCTAAAAATATACCGCAGACTTAAGCAACACCTATAGTAGCTTCAGAATTACAATATTAAGAAGGTCCTTCTAAAGCCAAGATAGAGAAGGCTCCTTCCTCATAACAAGAGCCCATACAATGAAGAACATTAAGATAATGGAGAGGTCTTGATGCACGTCAATACATTCTAAGAGACCCTTCTGAATGTCTAAGAAATAGATCTTCCTTCAAGAACAACTTTGTTGCCCTCATCTCGCAATTAAAACTGAAGACAGATGAAAAGGCCCTTAATGATGAAAATTGGGTTTTAGCTATAAACAAAGTTACGAATACCGTACCAGACTTGGTACCACATTCAGTTCTGGTACGGTACTGTACTGGTACCGGCCAATGCCGGGTACCGTTTCAGGTAATTTTTTAAATTTGTGAAATAGTTCCTGAAATTTTTTAAAATTTACAAAATAGTTCATTGGTATATTGTACAGTTGTACTGTATACTTTACAAATTTACATCAACCCTGTTTCCAAAAATCATAATAATAAATAATAATAATAATAAATATGAAATAACAATAATTTTTAAATATTTTATATATAAATAATAACCATAATTAATAAAAAAGGCAATCATCATAATACAAATATAAAATTAAGAATAATATAAAGTATTAAAATATTACAATAATACAATTTCTTGATTTTAATAAATAATAATTACATCAAAACATCCAATAAAAAGAACAATAAATATCCTTAACTATTACAATTTACAAAAGGAATTCATGACGAGGACACAAACAAGTAGAAGTTAACCTTGAAATAAAAACATTTACAAGTACATTACATATATAGAATTTAACATGAATATCAAATATAAGTAAAATTAAAAGAAGAGGAAAAAAACCTGGAACGAAATTCAATCGTCAACAGGAAGATACCCGTTATAACTACACTGACCCCAGTAATTTTTAGATTTGTGAAATTGTCCCTTAATTTTTTTAAAATTACAAAATAATCCATTAGTATATCGTAATTTATACTTTATAATTTTACATCAACTCTGTCTTCAAAAATCATAATAATAAAAATTTAAAATAACAAAAGTTTATTTATTTTTATTAACATTAATTTTCACATATTTCACGTATAAATAATAATTACAATTAATAAGAAAAATCATTTAATCATCATAAAATAAAAATATTTATTTTGTTTTAAAAACAAAAATTAAAAATTTACAATAATTATAAAAGCTGAAGTAAATAAAATAACTAATTAAAAAACTTTGAAAAAAAGAGGGGGGAAGGAGATGTGGGAAGAAGGGAGGAAGAGTTTAAATTTTTTTGAAAATTTTGCGAAAAGGTCCTCTTATTTTTTTAAATTTTCGGTACTGACCGGTATTTAGCCGGTATTTTGAATACCAACTGGTATTTAAATCTGGTACAACTAACCCTACGTTTCATATCGGTTTTAGTTCGGTATGGTATGTATTGGCCGGTATGAAACAGTATCTTAAATCTTGGCTATGAAAAACGAACTGAATCGGTTTAACAAAAATAAAGTTTGGAATCTAGTACCCTGTTTGTAAAACAAGTCAGTCATTGGAACTTATTAGGTTTTTGAAACAAACTTGACAAAAATGGTAAGGTGGTAAGAAACAAAGCTAGACTTGTAGCTCAAGGTTATAATCAACAGGAAGAATTGATTTTGATAAAACTTATACGCCTATTGCTAGACTAGAATCGATTAGAATTTACTTGCCTTCGCTTGTTATAGAAACTTCAAATTATTCCAAATGGATGTTAAAAGTGCCTTCTTAAGTGGACATATTAATAAAGAAGTGTTTGTTAAGCAACCTCCAGGCTTTGAAGATGAAAACCATCCTAACTATGTGATGAAGTTGATTAAAGTCCTGTATAGTCTAAAATAAGCTCCTCGAGATGGTATGAAAGTTTAAGTAATTTTATGCTTAAGATAACTTCGAAAGAGGAAAGATATACAAATCCTTATTCATTAAGAAAAAAGAGAATGATTTACTCACAGTACAAATATATTTTGATGACATAATATTTGGTGCTACTAATCCATCCTTTTGTGAAGAATTCTCAAATTTAATATAGGGGGAGTTTGAAATGAGTATGATAGGAGAACTATCTTTATTTTGGGTTGTAAATTAGGCAAACAGAAAAAGGAATCTTCATCAGTCAGGATAAATACACAAAGGAACTCATTAAGAAATACTATTTTGAGAATGCCAAACCGATTGGTACTCCTATGTACACAAGTACTAAACTCGACAAAGATGAAAAAGGCAAGACCCCGAATTAGACAAAGTATAGAGGAATGATCGGATTACTCTTATACCTTACAAGCTCAAGACAAGACATCATGCTTAGTGCGTTTCTTTGTGCACAATTTCAATTAAATCCAAAAGAAAGCCACTTTCAAGCAATCAAGATGATCTTTCGTTATCTTTATAAAATTGTGGATTTTGGATTATGGTATCCAAAAACTGATTCATTTGACTTAGTTGGCTATTGAGATGCAAATTATGCAAGAGATAAAGTTGCTAGGAAAAGCACAAGTATTCACTGTCAATTTCTTAGAGGAAGCCTAGTTTTTTGGTCTTGCAAGAAACAAAATTACACAGTGCTTTCAACAATCGAAGCGGAATATATAGCAGCAGCCAGTTATTTTGCCTAAATCTTTTGGATGAAACATTAAATCTAAGATTTGTCTCTAAACTTTGATTACATTCTTATATTATGTGACAGTACCAGGGCTATTAATCTTTCTAAAAATCTTGTGCATCATTCTATGACTAAGCATATAGAAGTCAAACATCATTTTCTTAGAGATCATGTTTTAGAAGGAACCATTGATCTTTACTAAGCTACTTTCGGAAGATAGATTTTGTTCATTAAGCAAAGAGTTTGGTATGTGCAGATTATATGACATTTAATTGTTTTTGAAGATACTATGCTACTCTTGTTTACTGGTATTAGTAGGCTCCTTCTAAAAAGAAGCCCCTATTAGGTTATATGTGTTAATTAGATTCTCCTACCAGTTCAAAAGGGAAGAGTAACCTTTGTTTTGAAAGTTACAGTTATTTCTATTCAAGATTTTATTCATGCATATTCATGATATTCTCATTGGTCTATTTGATCTACTTCCTTTCTTTTTAATAATGACAAAAGGGGGAGTATATACATTTTTTTGATAATGATAAAGGGGGAGAATTAAAATGATATACTTTGCTTTAATGATATATTTTGAAATATTGCATTGATAATATATTTGCATTGATAATATATTTGCTATCGTTGACATGTTTTGCTTTGCATGATTTTGAACATGATGAAATACTAGTCTGTGATATATTAATTGTTGAAATATCATTGAACTAAATCTGTGAAATATCTGTGCTATTTTACAAACAATAGGCTCCTTACTTTAAAGGAAGTAAAAAAGGCTCCTTCTAATCATGACTGTGAGTAAGAACCTATAAAGCTTGCAAGTATCTTTTGAAATCTGTTATTATCGTTTGAATTTTGAAAATATATCTATTATTGGTTGTCATCATCAAAAAAGGGAATATTGTTAGCTCAAGGTTTATTATTAATGTTTTTTATGATAACGTTATAATATTTCAAATTAGATTTATTTCCTTATATAAATAACGATATAATTCTTAAATGAAAATAAAATCATACGATAAATACTTCCTTTCTTACAGGAACCTTCCTAATGAACTTACCTTATTTATTTCACAATATTAGGAAGGATCTTGTTAATCGCATTGGATTTATTTCCTTGTATAGGATCCTGCTAATCAAATATTTCAGTAATTAGCTTCGTGATATGTTTCTAACATCTGAAGATTGGAAGATTCCAATAGAGATGATATCGAAAATTTGTTAGATACAAAGTCAACTCAAAATAAAATTAAAGCAACGACTAGTTGAAGAAAATGTCTATTTAAAGATTAGCCACTACAGTTACGAATAATAAAGTGAAGGAAGCTAGATTTTTGAAATAAATCAACGGCAACAATACTCTTACAAGTCATATGTTTATTGGATTTCTTGTGTCTTAGAAAGTGAAAATTCTTCTTGAGAGAAATCATTGAATCTTATATCAAGCAAATCAAGTCATACCTTTATCAAATCTCTTGTCCTTTAGAAAGTGAAATTTCTTTTAAGAGAGAGACCATTAAAGCTCATATCAAGCAAATTACTTTGTCATTTATTGAGAGTTTGTAGAGGCTAGTTAAATACTACTAGTGTGGAAGGTTGAAGAATCTTGAAAAATATTCACTTGTGAGCTTGGAGAGACTCATCAAATTTACTACTCAATTTTTTATAGTGTAATACTCAAGTTAGATACTTGGAGAATGGACGTAGTCTTGGGTTATAAGTCAAACTAGTATAAATTGATTGTGTCATTCTTTCTCTCTCCTTAACTTTTAAATTTTCCCATTATATAGTTTGCATTTTCATTTTGCAAGAGGCTACTTCACTTTTAGAATAGGCTTCTTATATTTTTAACTTCGCAAGAGGTTCCTTTCAGTTTAACAAGCTCCTTCTATTTTAAACTATTTTAACATGATTTATTGTCTAACAGGCTCTTGTTGCTTAACAGGCTCTTATTGTCTAACAAGACCTTTTTTTTAATCTTTAACTGGGCTTTGTCTGTTATACGAATTGAAAGTAACTTGCAAAATTTTTAAAGTCACACACAATTCCTCCCTCTTGCGTATGTTTGCTTTATTAACATCATGAAAATATCTTTAAAAATAAGAATGCCATTAAGGAGTTTTTTATGGAGATTTTCTCTAGTAATTGACAACTAATAAGGCCCAAACAAGCATGCCAAAGTGATGAATTTGTATTCTGACTTGCCTTTTCAACATATGTAGCACTTGTAGACGGTGCATATAATGGATCTTTCCTTGTTTTCAATAAACAATACCTTAGCAGCAATACACTCCATATTAGAAACATTATTTGGACCAAATAAAAACATACTTTCCTGAATCTATAATATGAGATACAAAAGAAATATTCTTTTTCAAACTTTAAACATGATAAGAGAAAAACTCCATCAGTAGAGTTTTTTTTTAAATGCCCTTTAACCAGGAGTCATTTCTAGTATTTTATAAGCCCTGAGTAAAGTAAAAAAAAGACCCCTATTTTACGTATTTTTGGGCTCTCATAAAGAATAAAAAGCAGCAAAATATTTTGTTGTTCTTTATGAGGTCAAGAGTGAGCCTTATTTTGTTTTATTTTATTTTTTATAAAAATAAAAATAAGCTCTATTTTACTATTTATGAGGATGGGCCCTAAGTGGGTATCCTTACTACCATTGCCCATGCCCTGCCTTTAACCATTACATGATGAAAAGAATTATCAACTATCAAAATGAACTTTCTTTCACGATGCGAATGAAAGTCAAATGAAAGTGCAACATTTCCCATTACATGGTGAGAGCATCTAAAGATCAAAATTCCATTCTTTATTATAGTTAATGGTAGTAATGACATATATAAGTGTGTTGGTTGAGTGAACAATATATGCTATAATTTGCGGTTCATTAATTGCTTCAGTAAATAAACACTGTTCGTAACTTGTTTCTCTATCCAACCACTTTCATATGAAACATTTTCTCTTATCGCATGTGACTTGATATGATAATTCATTTGGATATGGCTTAATTTGCCACATAAATCGTACACGACTTTCACCCAGTAATTACATATGATAATTTCCCAAATTTCCACACTGATAAAAAGTTTTTTTAATTCCCTTGCACTAATCCTTACTTTTAGGTTAGTTTTGATCCCCTGAGAAAGATCTTTAGGAGGAACTTTTTATCCTTTAATCCTTTACATAAAGAACGTCCTCTGTTTGAGAAAGAAACTTGTCATTTTTAGCCACTCATTTCACCAAATTCCTAATTCAGAAGCAAATTTTCTAACTAAATGATTGAAGACTGAGTTGCCCAGTACTCTTGTATCTAGGAGATAAAAGACATAAACTCTTTTTGTAAACCACGAATAATATTCTCAAAATTGATAATCTAAAAAATATTAAGGACCTAAGAGGAAAGAAAATGAATTTGAAAAAAGGACATACGAGTTAAATTTTTTTTAACTCTTTTGGAGATTTTGAGTGAAATTATCCAAGAATGGATGCTAAATTGGCTGGCCCTGACCAATGATAAATACTTCATGCACGGTGCACTACCCTTTAATAGTATTCATTGAATTAGAGTAACGTATTTTTATTGAATTGGTTTATTCTACTCAAACTCTCAAAGTGATGGGACATATGACTAAAATAAATTATGATTTGGAGACAAAAAGTTTTGAATCTCTAATTTAGAGTCACGGGATAGGGCAGGTTTGCATTAATTATGTTCTTTCCAAACTCAAAAGAACTTTTTGTAGCATATGCTTTTCAGTGTGGAGTTCAAATCCAATAGACATTATCAGTAGACCACAAATTCCAACACAACATCATACACACATCAATTAAATACCCGTACACAGGTTACAAAATTAACCCCAACTAGAATTATATGCTTAGTCTTCATACCCACAAAACAATCATTCCTTCCATTATTCTCCAATTAAGTTAGGTCATACACATGCAAACATCCTTCAATAGACAGTCCACACACTCTATATATCCTTCAATAACACAAACCCAAACGCAAAGGCAAAGGCAAAGGCAAACCCAATCCCAGGACCCAGAAACATATTTTTGGTTTAAGTGCATCTTCTTTCTGGATTTCATCCTCTTCCTGGGGTTCTTGGATCATGGTGATTGTTTGCTCCAGTTCCTGGATAATCTGTGCTTTCCAAATCCATCCTTCCTTCAACATACCTTTCTTCCATGCCAGATATCTCATCCTGAACATAATCACAGAGTATGCACATCTCATGGTAATTAAATCCTTTGCTATTGGATATGATAGACTGTGAAAGGATAGAGCTTAACACCATAGAAGTGCAACTTGATAGGAGCCAAGAAGAGAAGTACCCTTCTTTTGCTCAAATAATTAAATAGTTAGGAAAATACGTCTTTTTCACTTGTGTTGCTTATTCCCAGAGCAAATAATGTTAGGAGGTAGCAGATCAATTAAAGCAATCAGTTGCTTACCTCAAAACTGGAAAGTTATACGAACCAAAGAATTTGCAGCGATTATGTGTTTGACTGCTGATGTATTAAAGAGGGCTTCCTTCCTCTTAATGAGAATGAAGTTTCACATTACAAAAAGAACAGGAATGACCATAACCTAATATAACAATGGCTATATATGGCAAATCATGGTTAAGTCTTCAATTGTTATTAATCTGTTTCAATCATTCGATCCTTCAATCTAGAATCAATCACTCGCACAGGCTGCAAAAGAGAGAGAGAGGGGTCACCTGAACCAGAAAATCCTGCACCGCTGATGCCTTCTCTTCAGCACTTGACTTGAGGCTTCCTGTATATACCACTCACCATTAAAGACGACAAATGATTAACAGCTTTAACATCAAATGCAAACACAAGAATAAAATTCTCTCTTTAACATGGAACTCACTACTTGTGGGAACTGCAAGAGTGGAAGAAAGGACAAGACAGAAGCCCAGGAAGAGTAGCAGAAGCAATCCAAGATGATAAGAGCCTTTGTGCACCATTGTTGATGTTTGATGAAAGAAGAAGACGACAACACCAACACAATAGTCAATAGGAAGATTTATTAGATGCGAAGATCAAAGAAATGAATATGGCAATACAAGGCATGTGGGTGGTGGCGCTTTATATAGAACACCCTGACAAATTACTTTTGAGTATAAAAAAGAAAGGTTCATACATCTTCCACAAAGTCAACTTACCCTACTATTTTTATTTCGATTCTCATGTATCATTGTCTTTATATAAACTCTTTCATCTTTTTGGTGAGTTCCCACTTATTGCCTAACTCTATCCCCTGTGGAGTGGTGTGGTTGTCACTTTCACATCGACAACTTATTTTGCGCCCCAAAATATTTTTTATAACTCTTCCTATATATACCGAAGTGACTGTATCTTCACTAATAAAAATCCACAACCATACAAAATGGGGAGAAAAGGGCAATGAAGATTCATGAGATTTCGTGTCTTGTAACAAGACACTATTTTGTTGTTTTATGAAATTTCATCCAATCTAAACCCTGTTATCGCATTCCTGTCGGGCCTTTTACCTTGAAGCCATGATATAAATCAGAAGAAAAGATCAATTTTTTTTTAGAGATCAACTTCACAAATTAGTGATTTTCGTACTATTCATCTTCAAGTCAATTTTGTTCCTCATTCATTTTCAAGAAAGTTTGGGACTTCCTGTCAAAAAATAGATTTTATGTTATAAATTGTCCAGTTGAAATTAAGTTTTGTCCGACTTTTTTCTTAATTTATTTTCACCTAAATTCAATTTCTATTTAATAATTGAATTTAAGAAATAAAACATACAAAATAATCAATTTTCACAAAAGCCAGTCATTTGCAATTATCTTTCTTCTTTAATAGTTGAACAATTCAGAAGTCATTAAATTATGCTTATGTAGGGTTTTTACCATTGAACAACTCCAACTGTTACTTCCTTTCATAAAATGATTAATAGGTTTACTTTGTGCTTGCTAAAATAATTGGTGCTTCTATGACTTGGGGCATCGGCTAGACAGCTAAAACTTTTTTTTTTTTAAGAATGGAGAAATCATATCTGTTATCCTCTGAATACGTACTAGGTAAACCTTCGGATTGATGCAATAGTCTGCAAATCACCCCAATCAAGTACTCCATAATAAGCAAACCCTATACGACAGGCTCGATCGAGATAGTGTAATTAGTAGGAAGATTCGAACACAGGATCTTTTAGTCCCATGCCCATCACTTCACCAACTCGACCATTCCTAGGGGCCATTGGCAAAACCCTATTTGTAGATCAATAAAGGGTGCAACAAAAAATCATTTCATCATTTTAGGTTTAAAACTTAAAATTGATATTGAAAGCAGAAAATAACATAATTAAAAAATAAAGACAAATTTTAAAATTAGATTAAAAAGAGTAGAGGTGACACTTAAAGGCCTCGTTTGGGTTGTTCGCTGATTGGTTGTCTGATTGGTTGTTTTGATTGTTTGACTCTTCAAATAGCTACGAAAGTTATACGGAGAGTAGCAGAAAACATTGGCTGATTTAAGATAAATAGCCGAAGATGAAAATGCTATTGATAGCCAGCATTTTCATCCATCAGCCGAAATTCTAACTGTAAAAGGTCAATTGTACCCTTTAAATTCTATTGCTAAGTTGTGTAATATATTGCTGTTTAAATTGTATTCTTAATTAAGTTACAATTAAGTATCACACGCGTCATATTTTTGTTAATTCTAATATACAACAATTTTTAGTAAGTGGGACAACCTAATTGAAATTCCTAAATACCTACGTTTTAGGACTAATGTTTGTTCTTATAATTGTTTTATATAGTTGTAGGTTAGAAATAAAATGTTGACCTTAAACAGAAATGAAAATAGAAAGAGTTGCATAAATTTTTTGTAGGTGATGAAACAGTAGAGGTGAACATGACTTTTCTAAAATCTAAATTTTTATAAGAATATTCAACGAAATTCTAAGATATATAATCTTCATACCCTTATAATTTTTTTAAAGTTATGTCCTTATAAGTCATTTTACACATAAACAGCTAATTTTACCAAACATCTCTAACAAACAGCTAATGCAATTTGTTGGTCAAATTAGCTAATATAATTAACTATTAACTAACAACTAATACAATCAGTTGATTGTCAAACAGGGCCATAAAGTGTTTAGTGCTTATGTGTCTAAAATCTACAATGATTAAATTCAGTGCCAAATAGCTCAAGAGTTGAATTAAGCAATATATTATCTGATAAATAGGTATTTTAGCCTAAATTTACATCTATCATCCTATACTTATGATTTATACTATAATGGGTTTAAAGATAGTCTTTAACTCCTTATCATCAAATCAAACCAAATGTTGGGCGGTTGTTACGTGGCCGAAATTTAGAAAATGATTTTGAGATGAGTGAAGCTTCTATATGTCAATGACCGTGATGTGATCGGTTCCTTTCTACAGTATCCGCGTTGTCATATAATTAATTTGGTTTTAAACTCTTCTTAGGATTCCGATATAAATTGAGTAATAGTAATTTAAACAATTATTTTTTTGTTCTCAAATTTTTAGTTTTTGTTTATCATTAATCATAAGATAACTGATTCTCCTTTATATATTTCTTTTGTAAATTATTTACTTTTGCAACTCAAGAGCTAAATTTACTTTTTAAAAATCGAAAAAGGAAAGGAAACGTTGTCTGGTTCCACTTATATACTTAATGTGATTGTACACAAAAGCCTCAAAGGTTCATCATTCATGCTAGCAAGTGTCGTTCTTAAAAGAGATAAGATGGAGTTCCTTCGTTATCTAGGAACAAATGCACTGGAAAGTTGAGAATAATTACATCACAATAATTGTTGCCTTTCCTTATTGCAGCAAGTACAATTAATTGTGCTTGGAACAAAAAGCAAAAATTATGCAATAATGGGCACTCCCTAAAAAACTCATTCTGCCACGTCGTGTGGATCAAAGGCGGGCAGTTTTTCTTTATCCAGCACCAAACCAGGTACTTGAAATTATAAGAATAATACCAAGAACATATAATTGAGACATAGAGTTAACAATAAAGTTTAATCACTTATTTTTGAAATACTATTATTTTAAAAATATTTAAAAAATTATTAAGTTTATGTTGAATTATTTTGACTCAAAATATTATTTAATTACTGATCATATTGTAAAGTTTATATCACTTAATTAAACTAACATGAGAGAAAACTGGTAAAATATCTTCTTTATTATTTTTGATATTATAAATAATAAAAATACTTTTTAAAATGGATAAAACCAACTATGTTTTGTATCTTTTACTTAGACGCCTTTTAATGTACTCAATTAGATCGAAACTCCTGAACCTAAACGGAAGTACCTGTGCTGGTATACGTAGCTATTCAGTAAACGGATGAAACTGGATACATAAAACTGCATGTCATGAGTCGTTTTGAACTGTCCACAACCCTCAGGTTTAATGAATACATTAATTTAAAATGAACAAATTAAAATTAATATCATACTATGTGATTTCTACAGCTGTATGTCATAGCTAGCTTGTGCACTAAAGTCCACTTTAAACGTGCTGAATTTTTCATTCTGATGACATAAAAAATATGCAATTTGTTTGTGTAAGATCTTGGATTCAGATTTGGTGCCACTCTTAATTTAAGATGCGCTAATATGAGAAAGAGGAAGAGCTTGCCGATCTGTTCTCCAATTGGCATAAGTTTCACTTAGCGAACAAGCATTAAATAAAACTAGCATTGAGTATTGACTATGGTAACATATACGAACAAAATATGTCGAATAAGAAAAAAAAGAAGAAGAAGAGATATTTACATTCTTATATATCTTACAAAATAACGAATAGTTGCTACCTGTGTGAAACTTAAACTAAGCAAATAGAAGCAGAAACGACTTGACCAGTATTACTAATCAATCGATCTTACCTGCCAATCGTCGTCCTCAACACTGCTTCCTCAAAAGCAAGTACTGCAATAACTTCATCTTCAGTTTCGCTAAATAGTATGTTTAACATCCCTTTCCGAGAATTACTGCATTGTCAATTGCATCACTTTTTCCCGTGACAACACTTCCGCTCACGTGATTACCAAGAATTACAAACTACTACTTCCTAATACGTTAATATCATTAATTGACTAACATTCATCATTGAGATACATTTTAAAATATAACAGATTTAAAAGTATCTAATATTTTAAATTTTTTCATTTCAATATCAAACTTTTTAAAATTTTTAATTTAGTAACTATTCTTTTAAAATTTATACAAATAGATCAAAAGATTGCTTTTATTAATGTACTGTATCCACTAAATACTATGTAGATGTCCACATATTAACCATATCAACAAAAATAATGTTTTAATTTATTTTTACAAAATTTAAAATTTAAATTAATAAATTAAAATTTTTACAAAATTTAGTATTAAATTAAAAACTTAAAAGATTATATAATTTTAAACATAAAGAAACATATAAATCTCGTATGTTAATAAGATGTAATAATTGAAGGAAGACTTTTCAAAGATGGTGTCAGGCAATTGAGTTTGGCCGGTGGACAGACAAATTATGACATTCTCATTTGTCATATTGTTATTATTATGTAAAAGCTACTTTGTCTTTAGGGTTACTTCCCAGTCAGGGGGTGACTAACGGTGGCCCAGTTGAGAGTTAGGTTACGTAATGATCAACGTATGTATCAATTGCTAGGTATAGCTAGGGAGAGTCATATAAGTCTTATCTTTATGTTCGTTAGCATAAAAATGACCAAGTTAGCAACTTTTTAGTTTATTATCCACTCCATTCTTCTTTTCTTTAATGGGATATTACCATTTTTCATCATAAATACGCAATCTTCTGCAGTTAATGCATCAATTCATCTCATTTCGGATGAAAATCTTTATACAAATTTAGGATAACTACCACTTGCACACTTGAGATATGTCGATGTCTTTGACTAAATAACTTCAATCACATGTCATGCATTGTCAACTTCCCTTCGAATTCTCTTACGATAATAATAATGCAAAGAAGGAATCTTGATACCTTTCCATAACACAATTATATAACATGTTCTTGCACCACTATGAAGCTGAAGATTCCACCTAAATTGATTTGTTCTAAAGGTTAATTTGGTTTGTGACTTCTTGATGAATGCATTATCTGCTTTGGGTTTCTCTGATGTATTTGTTTATTGGCTTAGCAACTAGATTTGTTATACATAGCTATTCTAAAGTCAATATAAATTTGCAAGGCAAAGAGATTGAGACAAGAAGATATCCTTTGTCTTCCCAGTCCCTATCTCTTTGTGATGAAACGGAAGTCTTAACAAGAGAACTCGATGTAATTGCCACAAGATGGCTATTGTCTTATCATCATTATTAAAAAGTGACAACCTGTTTTTCTCTTCTTCTTCTTCTTTTTTTTTGATAGTTCTATATGGTTCCAAGAATCAGTGTACAAGTTTATTTCTTATCTGGATGAAATTTTAACCCCTCCAAAAGCGGGCTCTTTTTTTCTTGTTCATTACCTTCTAATATTAATGAGGTTGTTCAAGAATTGGGTTCAAAATACGTAGCTTTATCAGTAAGATGTCTGGAGATTCTCTTAGACTATATATGTTTGATGGATGTAAGGTTTTTAATGAAATAAAATATAATGATTTATAATGAAATAAAATGTAAATGGATATAATATCAAAAAATTGTTATTTAGAAAATATGGAAGAGTTCATAATATAATTTAGTGAAATGTTGTTTGGAATAAGGATTTATAATGTAATATAGTGAAAGTTATTTATCATTTTATATTCTATCTTAAATGTCTCAAATTAGAAGTTTCTTATTTTTACTGTTTAGCATAGATCGAGATGTAATTTTATTATATTGTTAACCATCTTCTCAAATGATAAAATAATATTACATTCCATTCTATTTCATTAATAAACTATCAAATAATCATAACCTTAATTTATAGCAAGCTTACAACAGGTCTTTAACCATAATATACGAGATTCATCGCGAGAATCAATAATTGGTCTTCCGCTACTACTGCAATTATCGCAAAGAAATAGCAGATGAGGCAACAAGAGAAGCATTTACTGTTGTTAAACACATGTAGATTAGATAATTGAAGGATACTGGATACCGTGCATCGACTGATGGTATCAATTGATCACTATTTCGGAGAAAAATATGCATAACGGTTCATTCATTGACGCATGCATCTATAATATGCATCCATTTATTAAGTGATGAGGCCATGCATATAAGCTACATTCATTAGATTAAAAAAATTCGTTTAATTTTATAAAAAATGTTGTAATTATTAATTAGTGAATGGCCACACCACTTGGTCAGGAAAAAAAAAAGGTAGTTTAACGAGAGAAGTTATTTTTCTTTCTTTTTCCAATTATTTTTCAACAATTAAAATACTCTAATTAATATTACTCAAAACGTGTATATAACTAGAACTTGTGATAGCTCGGGGGACACTTTCTACCCAAAACCTACAGTTGTATTCATATGATCTGTTATAACAAATTACTGTATGAAACAATATGTATTTACATAACTAACTCTTAATTTCCGTGCGTAGTATCCTTTATAAGACACTTGTCATTTCTTTAATCCAAGGAGTACACGAAAAAGAATGGTGGGGAAAAGGGTAACACATTAATTATCAAACACAAGCTTGATCGCATGATGCTGTTTCAGGTTAGCAATTAAATAGTATATTGAATTCTAGTTGGATGCTGAAGGCATCTTAAGGGACAGAAACTCTTTGATGCGTGAATGTGTGATGACATGTCCTAATTATTAACATGTACTACATTAATAGATAAATTAATTGTGATCGTAATTCATGGGAAGTTTGAGCCCACCTTGCTATGGCAAATCATCTAGACTCAGCAGTTTCCAAAATCATAAAGAGCATAGCACAATAAAGCTATGTCAATTTCGCCCCCACTTGAGCATGATAAAATCATCTCAAAGACAGGTGTGGTTTTGATGATAACCACTAATAACACGGTCCTTTTCCGGATTAATGGAGTCTCTCTATATGTGATATTGACCAAACAAGAATGGTGTATAGTGAGCGCTTTCGTGTCATTTTTCATTTGCTAGTGATGTTGTGGTTGAACGATCCACTAACTTCTGGCATTAACGTATTAAGTAAAAACTTACTCTAAATTCACATGTCTCCTTTCTTTAATTTCCTTCAAATATCCCTTATGTTTTGATCCTCCACCTATACAAACATCAGCATATATATATTATTTATTAACAAAAGTTCAAATGAGATTAACCAAACAATAATAAAGCAAAAAGGTGTCCAGAAAAGGGCCTTTATATTATATTAGACTCCATGGCTACACTTCCCTAGTCAGCACCTAAGTTTTGTCCTATTATTCCTCCCACATTTTAGTGGAGTTGCATCTTTTCTAAGATTAGGTCATCTTTGTCAACACATTGCATCATTAATCTGTTCCAAGTTTTCTTTTCCTTCGTCTATTTTCCAGGTCCAAAATAAATAAAATTGTTCCGTTCAATTGCGAATTCCAAGCAAGTCCACACGTGTATCCATCTTCCGTATTAGAGCAAGACACAAATATGAGTGGCGCCATTGTTGAAAAATCTCTACAAATCTTATCCTTTGTGTCTTGTGATAACTGCTAAAAGAATGTTCTATTATTATCTGTTTTGTTGCTCCCTCTCAGAAGAGTTCCTCTAATTATATTCTTTGGATGGTGGGGATTCAACAGATCTCCAAATGTGGGGTAGTGCTGAATTTATTATATTTTTGGTCCTATAATTGCTGTCATGGTTACATATATAATACGTGGTGGCAAATATACATATAAACAAAGACTTTTGCTTTTTTTCGCTTTACATGAAAGGAATGAAGCTCGACTTAATATTTTGTTGTGGGTGGGTGGCTGGTGTCATGTGAGCTTATGTGTCTGCATATCATGGAACACGACTCAGATATATTGAAGCACATAAAACGTACGTTGGGCTTCTTCCAAGCTGTCACTTGTACAAAAGAAAGGCCTAATCGAAGTTTAAACGTGCCATTAATATTTAATGTTGGGACAAATTATATGTACTAACTAATGTCAAATGTTTTATAATTTTGTTCAACCTTAGTCATTGAGTTTCTAGATATTCTTAATAAAACTCATGTTTTCGTTTTCAAGTATGTACCAGCATTTTGGATGAAACATTCATTTCTTTTTCTTAATTTTTTCAATCTTTGGTTGAATTTTAGTCGACTAGATGGATAGCCACTGTAATAAACTTCATTTACTTAATAATTAAAAGCTTCCTAATTAAAATTTTTTTTTCAAAATTGAAAAATCAAAAAGAAATTAGAAGCTCTTTCATTAGACAAGAACAAAATTTGTCCATCGTGCCCATTCTAATGAGTTTGTTTACGGGACTAAAATTGTGGTTTAGGATGTGTTTAAAAATGTTTTGGATCCACCTATTCTTTCTCTATTAGAATTCTTTTAGAAGCTTTATCTTTAGATTAAAGCATATATTAAGAACTGATTAATTGACTGTAATATGAAATTTTAACTTACTTTTTGTTGACCTATACTAATATGAATTTTAAGTCTTGCTTGAAAAGTTTTGCTCTTAACACACATTTTGCAATATATTACTTTTTAGGTAATACATATAATATGCAGTAACATATTATAAATAAATATATACATATCAAATTCTTAAGGGTGTAAAAAAGTTATATAACTGCTAATAATTTTTCATTGAAATTAATGGTTGGTTTTCTTCATTTAAAATACCAAATATATTGCTTTAATGTATTTGCATTTTTAATAATTTATCTTCAAAATTATAGTTACATAAACATGACTTGCGATCTTCAACTTATGGGTGGTTTTGACTTTGTAAAATTTCAATATAATGGATTTGAACTTAAAATTTTTACTTAATCTTGTTAAATTTGGGTGGAAATTTTTGAAGATACAGGCACTAAGATTGTCTAAGGTCCATTTTCAAGCCTACCCGATGCATAATTCCTACGTACGAAGTTAAAGTTTCATGTGACGCTGCCTATCTCTCTTAACAAATTGTGTTGACAGGAAAAGATGGCGAGGCACCAGCATAAATAACTAACATCACGTCTCAAAGAAAGTTCATTCCACATTGGTTATGTTTCTTTAAGACTATGTTTAGTTGGGTGGTTATTAATGGAATGGAATAAAATGTAATGTTCTATGAAATGTAATATTATTTTATTGTTTGAGATGAGGGTTTATAATGGAATGAAATAAAATAGAATAGAAAAGGAGAGTTTCACATTACATCTCATTTTATCCTAAACAATAAAAATAAGTAACCTCCGATTTGAGGGGTTTAGGATGGAATGTCAAATGATAAACAAAATTTCACTATATTTTATTATGAATCTTTCTTCCAAATAACATTTCACTATGTTAATTACATTGTGAACTCTTTCATCCCTCCCGAACAACAATTTTCTAATATTACATCTATTTACATTCCACTCAATTATAAATTATTTCATTCTATTTCATTCTGTTCTATTTCATTAAAAATCTTAAGTCCAACTAAACATAGCCTAATAGAGAACTTCTTCCTTCTTAACACAAAGAAGCTTCTTATTAGGTCAATAAAACATTTACAGAAAACCTTAAAGAGTGGTTATATATCTACGAGTAATGTGTGCACTTAGTTTTCTGAGAGATGACAACAAAAGTTATCACAAATACCATTGCTGCTGTATGAGCTTTTTCTTTGAAAGATGCCACTGAAAAATTGGGGTCGAGCACAGTGGATACTATGTCATCATCTACAAACTCAATATCGTTCGATGGAAGTTGACTTGCTCGGTGTTGTTTTCTTCCTAATATTCGAGTCTTTTCTCTTTATGACGCTTCCCCACCTCCCTCTCTCTCTCTCTCTCTCTCTCTCTCTCTCAGACACACACACACATACACTATCAGTCAAAAGCAAGTTTTGTTTAGTTTCACCAGCCAAATTTTCACCATCAGTTTGCTGTTTCTTTGCATCATTAATGTATAAGGAAATTGGGGCGAGATATGATTTCGTGCAAATCATTTTGAAAACAACTAATCTCATTCACTGTAGCCGCTCACTTGTCTGGCCTCTAACAGTATCTATAGAACATGTTGAAAGAACCCTATAACTATTATAGAGAGGGTTAGCTAAGAAGTGCTAGCTTCATTGGAACCTGTCATTTATAATAGATTGTAGACATTTTAATAATTTAATTTAAATTATAATTATAATTATAATTAAAATTAAAATTATAATTATAATTAATTCTAATTAAATAATAATTATTTCCAAATAAGATATAATATATAATGTTGGTTCTTATCAATTAAATATCTCATATTTAATCATAAAATTTTTCAAATCTTACAATCAAGTTTAATTTGACTAAAATACAATTTTCTCTATTCAGCTCATTTTGTGTGTGTGACCCCTTAGGTCTTTGAATATATTGGTAATGGATATAAATTATAACCCAAATCATATTTAAGATTAGATAAATTAAACTCTTTTAATTTATCTTTCAATTTTGTAATTAAATAATTTATATCCATAAATCAAAAGTTAGCTTCTAGTAACACATTATGACCACCTAAATATTTAGGATTACCAAAGTGATTTTGGCTAATCTTTTTGTTCATGATTTTTTAGTATAATCCAATCATTTCTTCATATAATGTTATGATTAGATATAGAGTATGAAATTAGTGTCTATTGTATTTGAGTTCAATCATATTAGTTCTTCATCATTACTAATTGATTTAATCAATGACATTTGAAAACTGTTGTTTTAAATATCATTTCCCTTGGCCATGGATTTTTCGAATCAATTCTAATCGAGAATAGTAGAATATTCAAAGAGATTAATACTATATTGATCACTTAACTATTTTCATATAGTTCATACTATATCATGACTACCGATTGAGTAAACCTTGATGACTACTGATTGAGTAAACCTTAACTAGAATAGGTCATAAGTAGTATAAAAAACATAACAATCCCTATATAAGATACTTTAGAAATCTCAAGTCAAATGATCACTTGTATAATCACCACAATGAGAATTTTCATAGGCATATAAGTAATGTTCAAAATAGAATTCTCATATGAGGTCAGTTAAATGAACTTATTCTCTAACAAGCACTCATAAATTTGTTTAAGTATCTATATACTTTAATTTATGAGATTGACTACTTCCTTTGTAAGGAAGAAACATAAGATGCGTTATACTTTTTACCTTATATTAATGTCTAATATTAGTAAAACAATGACTACAAACAATCTAGGGATAATATATAAATGCAATATGAATCTCTTAATTATAATCTTATCATAATTCCATTTGTAACACATCTGAATACATATAGATGAAAAATGCCTTTAAATAATCATGTTACTAAACTATAACTAACTGATTATCTATAAGCATAAACTAATAATGTCCTACATAAACTAAGCCAATCATTTAAATATCTTATACCATATCACCATATGATGATCATGTTACTGCTGGAATAGTATGAGAATTCTATAACATTCTTTACAATGAGTATTTGCTTAAATATTATAATTTTCATCTCAATTATTATCATAGTTAGAGAAATTTCCTAAATATATGCTTAAATCTTTGATGAGATCTTACTAAATTTCACAATACGTTATTGTCTCGAACAATCTAAGTAATTTTATTAAGTTCATTAAAGAAGTCTTTGCTCCAAATAATCATTTTTACTAAATGAAAAATTATTTAGGCTTGATTAGCAGTCAATGCTACATTAAAATCTTTTTAATCTCAAAATAATATTATTCTAAGTAAAATATACCTTAACTAAAATTTACCTTTAAAGTTAATATCCATATAACCTTAAACTCATGTATCAACTCATACATATTATAATGAATATCTTTAATACTTTATAAGGATTAGATATCTCGTATTAGATATCTCAAATACTAAACACCTTTAGCATATTATCTATATATTTGGATAAGAATAGGTAAGCAACTTTCTTATCTATATCTATATCTAATTCTCATAATTAAGTTATAACTTGTTTATTTAACCAAAGGAGGTTCTAATCAGTGGTTTAATGATAAAAAACATAATTACTACTGATGAGTTTACTATTTTGATGAAAAGCAATATAAGAACAAAATAAATTTATAAACTCAAAAAGATAGCTTATAAAGTTAATAAAGAGAAGTTGAAGTTTACAATTGTCGAAATGAAGATAAAACTAAGAACAAAAGAAGATTAGGGTTTATTAAGGTCATTCTTTAGTTTGCAATATTAATAGTACTCTCACTTTATTAATTTGATGTCCAAAAGACTCACCATGCACAAACATTTTACTTTACTTTACTATATGGATCTTTACGTTCATCAAAAGGCATTGAATCTTTTCATTTTGATAAAAAAAAACTCTTGATCTTTCAACCACTCTTTAAGGAACATTTTAGGAAGCGTTTAAATCATATTTTGATTTTAAATTTTGGTTTTAAGCATTTAAAGGTGTTAGCATCATGTTTTTAAGGTGATTGGTCAACTAATATGAGTTAAAGTTGTTAAATTTGATGTACTGTAAGTTTGTTATAACATTAGTGGATGTATTAGATGACCAATGTGATATATTGGTTAACTAATATGTCGACTAGTCTACTAGTGTTTCAATGTCTAGTGAATTTGGTACCTTTAATGCATACTAGTTGAATAGTATGCTAGCGCTTCGCATATAGCCATTGTAATGGCTAAGAAGGGTCCTAAAACACAATAAATAGGTGCTTTCTCATTAGTTTTTACATGAAGAAGATTTTAGGTGTTATATAGACACATTTTAAAGTGTTTCCAATTATTTTACAATCATTATCTTATACTTTTTAATGAGCCATTTTAGAATTATCCAGTGAATAAGGGAAATTTTAGTTATAATACTTTGTTAGGCGTGTATACAACAATTAAAAATATGATTTTTTTCCTCTATGAGTAATATGTCTCTATTGACTCCCATTGAAGAGTATAACTATACTCTACTAACCTTCTTGTAAACATGATAAATTCACAATAATCTCCAAAACAAAATTTTTGAATTCATTATAAAAGTAAATCTTTCAATGTCACATAGCCTCTTAATTATACATCAAATGTATTAATAAAGGCACTATTTCTAATTGGATGTATTTTCATGACATTGGAACCTTTCAAATTTCTTCCTCCCATAACTTACCTTGAGGACCATTCTCTTGTAAGTTTTTATTGTAACAAACATTTTGTTCAATAAGGTATGTAAGATTGTATCTAACCTTGGGATATTTTATAACTTTTTACTATTCGATTTAGTTATAAACTTATTAGATAATATATCTTTTAACCAAGCATCACGTCTAAAATCATTAACTTTGTCTTTATCAAAGTCATACCATTCCATATTTAATATAGAATTTTCCTAATTGATTTAATTGGAAAATTTGAAAGTAAGTTGTTGTACTGTCAGCTATAGAAGACATAAATATTGCATTATACAGTATCTTATATTATATTTTCCTTCTTACATAAGTTCATAACCTTATGGAATTTAGTTGTTGAGGTTTTTTACTAGAGAATCTCATTTCATATAGCTAACTAAAATTTTAAATTTCATCACAATGATCTCATCACAGTGATTCAACATTCTAAATACTTAATTTCTATTTAGATTCAAATAATTTAAAATTTAAAAAATTTAAATCGATGTTTCATTTAATAAATGTGACAATATCAGATAAAGTCATTAGTTCAAAGATTATTTTTGGCTTCGAAAGAAGAATTTTAATGGAATTTTAAGAAGAGTTGAGGGAGTAGATATAGGCA
>JAOQMS010000002.1:10390112-10403089 GCA_027563885.1 Erythroxylum longipes | reverse complement strand
ATTGATATGATGCCATGTGGAGTATTGTAGTGATCGCACATAGCGCTCCCTCATCTTAGGATATGTATCGGAATGACTTACGGGCATCCCGGTGCGTACCCTAGGGTAATGGGGTGTTACATTATCTCTAACTTCATATTCTATCTCCTTCCTATGTGCGTCTGTATAGCTTTTCATCCTGTCTTAAGCTGCCTTGAGTCTTTGTTTCACCAATTTAATCTTGTCGACTGTAGCTTATACCAATTCAGGTCCTATAAGTCTTCTTTCACCTTCCTTGTCCCAACAAATAGGAGTTCTGCACCTTCTACCATACAAAGCTTCATAAGGTGCCATTTGAATTCTCGAGTGGTAGGAATTGTTGTAAGCAAACTCGATTAAAGGCAAATGATCATCCCATGAGCCTTTGAATTCTATAACATAAGCTCTTAACATTGCCTCTAATGTCCTTATTGTCCTCTTTGATTGACCATCCGTTTGTGGATGAAAAGCTGTGCTAAAATGCAACTTAGTTTCCAAAGCCTCTTGCAAACTTTCCCAAAATTTAGAAGTGAATATGGGATCTCTATCTGAGACTGTAGAACTTGGAATACCATGAAGTTTGATTATTTCATCTATGTATTTCTTGGCCAAGGCATTCAAAGAATCTGTCTGTCTGATTGTCAAGAAATGTGGTGACTTAGTTAGCCTATCAAAAATCACCCATAGCTTCTATTTTTCGTAGATCCACATGTACTCCTTTTTTCAAAATGATGTGTCTAAGAAACACCACTTCTCTTAGCCAAAATTCACATTTATCAAATTTGACATACAGTTCTTTCTCTCTCACTGTCTTCAAGGCAATCCTTAAATGCTCTTCATGCTCCTTATCGCTTTTGGAATAAACCAATATATCATCAATAAAGACTATGATAAATTGGTCTAGGAAAGGCTTAAAGACTTTATTCATCAGGTACATGAAAGCTACATAGGCATTAGTTAATCCAAAGGGCATAATTAAGAACTCAAAATGCCCATATCATGTTCTGAAAGCAATTTTTGACACATCAGACTCTTTTATTCTCAATTGATGATAACCCGATCTCAAGTCTATCTTGAAAAAGACTTTTGATCCTTGTAATTGATCAAACAAATCATCTATACGTGGTAGTGGATATCTATTCTTGATAGTGACATGATTGAGCTTCCTGTAACCAACACACATCCTCAAGGATCCATCTTTCTTTTTCACAAAAAGAACTGGAGTTCCCCAAGGTGAAGAGCTAGGCCTTATAAAACCTTTCTCCAACAGCTCTTCTAACCGCTCTTTAAACTCCTTTAATTCTACCAGATCCATTCTATAAAGTGGAATAGATATTGGTGTTGTGCCTAAAAGAAGCTTTATAGTGAACTCGATCTCTCTAGGTGGTAGTAGTCCTGGTAATTGCTCTGGGAAGACATCTGAAAATTCCCTAACCATAGGAATGTTTTCTAATTTTTCTTCATCTACCTTTGTGTCTACCACATATGTCAAGAATTCTTCATATACTTTCCTCATCATCTTCTCTGTTGTTAGAGCTAAAATAATTCTAGACAGGCTTGCTTTCTTGGTTCCCACAAACACCACTTTTTCACCTTTTTCTAATGTAAACTCTATCGTCTTCTGTTTGTAATTCAAATTAGTATTAAATTTTTCCAAGGTTTCCATGCCCAAAATCACATCTAATCCCTTCATCTCCAATGGCATCAAATCCACCACTAGTTTTACCTCACCAGTACATATTTCACACTTTCAATAAACATGACTAATAATAGCATACTGGCCAATCGGGGTACTAACCATCAAAGGACTATTTAATGGACTCAAATTTCTATCATGCATAATCATACTTGACGAAATAAATGAGTAGGTAGACCCCGGATCAATCAGAACAATAATGTCATTATGAAACAATTTAACCATACCAGTAACAACCTCTGGAGCTGTTTCTACTTCCTCCCTCGTCATTGCAAATACTCTAGCTGGTTCTTCCTCTTTCGGTTGTCCTAGACCTAGCTTCATGGCTCCACTAGAACTGCCCACTTCAGTTGTAGACTTAACTTCCACAATCTCAGCCCTCTTTGAAGCTTGCATCTAAGTTCCCTCCTGTCTAGCATACAACAGACACTCTCTAACCATGTGCCCTTTTTCTTCATAATTAAAGCAAGCTTCGGTCAGTCGGTAACACTCCCCTTTATGGAATTTTCCACAATGGTCACATTTTGGAAAGGATGACTTATTCCCCTCTCCTCTTCTGCTACCTCCTACAGTTGAGGCTTAAAGAGAAATAGATCTTGTCAGTTTGGGCCTACTTACACCACTACTCCTAATATCAAACTGTGTAGGGAAAATCCTGGTACTCCTTTCTGGCATAGAAGCACTGCTACTACCCCCTCTTCTGAGCTGTTCTCTTTCCTTCCTCTTTCTGTTCACTGCACTCTTTATGTTTTCCAAATTTTCAACCCTTAAAGCAGCCTTTACCAATTGTTAAAAGTCGTAAAAATTTTACGCCACCACTTTCTCTCTTATAGCCAAATACAATCCCACTTTAAACCTTCAGCACTTGGCTGCTTCGCTCATCATCAACTCGATTGCATATCTGGATAATTATGTAAATCTGCGCTCATACTCACTTACTGTCATCTCCCTCTGAGTGAGACTCAGAAACTCCCTCTGCTTTTACTGGATATACACCTCAGACAGATATTTCTTCTTATAGGCAGCTTGGAAGTCTTTCCAGGTTAACACTGGCGGCTTTAACTAGCTCCCTGGTACGCTTTCCCACTAATGCAGGCCATCTCCCTGTAGCAAGCTCACAGCGTACACAATATTTTCCTCATCTTCATAATCCATCTATTCCAATATTCTTTTCGTCTTCCTCAACCATGTTTCAGCTTCTTTTGGATCAGTTGTTCCATATAAGCCCATTGCACCATACTTCCTCAGCTTGTCAAATTGTCTCCCTTTCTTAGATGAGGCTGGTGTAGAAGTGGATGGCATCTAGCCCATAGCCTGCACAAAAACCTGAGCAAAGGCTTGGAACATTCTAGGATCGAAAAGATTAGACATTTACTCTAGAGGAAGAGGAGAGCGTTTGTGGTTAAAAGTGCTCGCTAATTTGCCCTACGGTTGCCTCAGCAATCTTTGGAGCTTTAGACTCATCAGTACCCTCCTCTCTTGGTGGAGAGTCAGGTACAACAGATCCTTGCATAACTCCTCATGTTCTTCGAAGAGGTGACATTTTACTCCTTCAATGAAATATTATCATTTAGCTTACTTTTCATTTTAACCTTATTTCCTACATGTATGCATGATATGCATGTCACTTAATGCAATCAATAAACTCAACAATACAAATAAATAATTTAACAATACAAACACATTATCACACATCGCATGTTTCATAATATAACATATTCTAAGCCTAGGAATCCTTAGAAACTGTGAGCTCTGGTACCAAAAATGTTGGCCCCAGGTCTCGGTTGCTATTGCGCGGTGACAAAGCACCAAAATTTGGGGACTTTCAAAATAAGATATATAACTAAAATAAAGTAAAGATAAAAGAATTCATGGTGGGACTTTTTAAAATAAAAGTATATATCTATATATATATAATTAACATCATGGTAAAAAGAATTAAATTTCTTATTAGGAGTAAAAAAATACACAAACAATTAAAATAAAATAACATAAAATAAAATGGATGGACATGAAAAATAAATCGGATTGGGAGTTAAACAAATAAAAAAACAAATGAATCAATAGAATAAAAAGAAAAAAGAAGTGAAACAGTCGCGAGCGTGACTTTTGAAATCTCACGAGCGTGAAAGGGGGGTCTTGCAACTTTTGGTGAACAGTCACAGATCGTCACGATTGTGCTTGTGCACGATCGCTACTTTTATGAAAAATGCAAGCATGATCGTGACATTCTGACTGCACACTCTTACTTCAATACATCATAACTTTCTAGTCCAAAAATTACAAACTTTATGTCATTGAAAAGCTAAGAGAAATATCTACAACTTTCATGAAGAAAATTTGTCAAATTCTACCTAGATCAATACAGTTTATTCATTGAATTTTCAGAACACATTTTAATCCCCTTTTACCTCTTTTCTCTTTACTGCCAATATATATAACTTCTATGCATTTCAAAAGACCCGATTCCAGCAATCTAAACCATACATACAAAACTCTCAACCTAACCAATTGCTTCAATAAACTTACCAAGGCCTTCAAACATCTAACAATTTTATTCCCAACATATTGACAACTTAACAGAGAAGAAATTCTGAATATATACAAAAGAGAATTTCTGTAGTTCTCACTGTCATTTCTCTAACAAAAGCAGAGATTGTACATAACTTTAAATTACATATTAAAAACCATTTCAGTAGCATAATACAAAACAATTAAGAATGCTCATGTTGGATATGCTTCTAGAGTACTAAAAGTTTCTGAAATAACTTAGTTACAAAAATAGAAATTCTTGGAGTCAACCGAAGTTTTTGCAAGGTTCAACATTGATTTGCTATTTCTTCACCTGAGGAGTGGAAAGATAATGGGGTGAGCTAGGAAGCTCAGTGGCTAATACGTTTATAGCCATTAGCGACGAACCACACACACATAAACAAACATATACATCAATTTATATCACATTTAAATATACATTATCCACGATTCAAGCTCACAGATAACCATAATCTTATGCAAATTAAATTAGATAAATTTTTAGTCATCAAAACATAGAAATCAATCATATGTCGTGTTTAGCAATTTAAAGCAAAATGCACACATATAATGGCTTGAGAGAAACCCATAGAACGAAATGGAGAAGCTGAAGTTTATACCATGAACAAAATGAGTCCATTTTTCGAAGCTCATATGCCACAAGCGGACAGCCGGGAGAAGGCTATAGGTCAACGTACATGTGACGAGCAAATGGTATCTCTCTTGCCCACATAAGCAAATTTCTGATGTTTATATATTTCATACCATAATCATATATTTTCATGCTTATTAAATTTTCTGCTTTTCATCAATATAAAAGCAGCGGAATTCTTATAAAGCAAACATGATATAAAGTCACAAATTTTTTTCCCCACATTTACAATGAATAGAAGCAAGCATTTAAGTATACATACAAGCAAATAATTAAGCTCATCAACATAACAACTATAAACATATTACCCACCTATTTACTTATAAATCCAAGCTCAAGTTTGTTCTTCCTCTTGCTCTTGATTTTAAAGTTCTTGGTTCCCTTCAAACAAAAATATTTTTATCTAATCAACATACGCGAATAGGACTTCCATAAAGCTATATTATTCAAAGATAAGCTTAGACTTAATCTACCCTTAATTTATCTAAGCAAGAAGAACTAAGATCTAGTTAAAAGTTCATAAAAAATCTAAGAACATAAATCTCTTGTTCCTCTTCTTTCTCTCTTCATTTTCAGCACATAACCTATTTTATCTACTTCCTTTTTCTATCAAAACAAGAAGAATAACTAAAGGGTTACCTAAAACTCAGCTGAATCTTCTTCTTCCACTTCTTATCTCCTTTTTCTTTCTTTCCTTCTTCTCCTCTTTATGCTTCGGTTCTCCTTCTCTCCTTCTAAGTTCTTCTACAACTTTCTCTCTTTTTCTTTCTTAATATGCATGAATCTCTTCTCTTCTTTTCTTATTAGTTTAAGTCAAACTTTTTTCTTTCCAAGCTTACCCTTCCATATTTAATCTAATGCCTTCTAACTCCTTAACTTAATTCTAACTCTTCCTTTAAATCTATGCAACCACACGAAATTAATTATATGCCTAATTAAACCCCAAAAATTTCTAATTCAAGAATTATAATTTATAATCATGCTTGCTAATTTAAGAAATAAATTCTAAGAAAAATTGAGATCTAACATGACTATATCAGATAAAGTCATTAGTTTACTAATACAAGCACTATCCCTTTACGAATTGTTATTACATCCTGCATATCACATGTATAAGATTAAACAATTCAATACCATTATTATCCTTTTACCAAAAGGTTGATTTGGTTATTCTTCAACTTAAAAAGTTCCACAATTTTTATATGATTTATAATTAAAAGAATAAATATGTCCTCGTATGTAACTTTATGATTCTCATCATATTGACTTAACTAACATGGTATAAAAAGACAGTCTTGGTTATCTATCTTTTAATTCTTGTCACTTATATTAATTTTAGGTATCATTTGATCTAACACATATAAACTATTTGTATAAAGTTAGATCAACTACTTTTACTTAATAATCTATTTCTTTTCATGTATTAAACATTATAATAATGTCGAATCTAAATTTATTACCAAATACTTATATCCATGAACTAGAAATATATATGATCTCTATCATATCACATATAGGTAAAAAAAGTCATACAGTTAATTGTCTTCTGATGACAACTATCATATCTAAGCCAATGCCTTCAATTGTAATCCATGTTTATGCTTTTAATGGGCTAAATTGAGTGAAATAATTTCATCAAGATATTATACCTTTTAAATCTACTTTATGCAACATTTTGCATTATATTATCTTGGTATTGACATCCATTTTATATATTGCAATTAAAATTTATAAGACATTAGTCAACTCAAAATTTCATTAAATTTTATCTTTTATATGATCTTGACATGTCTTTAAAAATTTAAGTCCATTCCTCAATAGGGATTAGTATCAAAATTGCATAATGCACATTGTGAGATCCTATATCAGTTGGAGAAGGAAACAAAGTATGCCATATAAGGGTATGGATATCTCTCCCCCATAGACAAGTTTTCCCAAGGTGTGAGAAAAGCAAAACCGTGAGGGCTTGGCTGGGCCAAAGCCTAAAAGCAAACAATATCTATGAACGAGTGGTCTAGGGTTGTTACAACGGTATCAAAGCCAGTGCCTGAACCGGTGTGTCAACGAGGACGCTGAGTGCTAAAGGGGGTAGATTGTGAGATCTCATATCGATTGGAGAGGGGGGAAAAGTACGCCTTATAAAGAAGCAGATACCTCTCCTTCACAGACACGTTTTCCCAAGGTGTGGAAAGAGCAAAACCGTGAGGGCTTGGCTTGGCCAAGGCCCACCAAGACCTAATCCCTGCCAAGCCCTAAGCCGACAATATTTATGGTCAGGTGGTCTAGGGCTATTACAAATAGTATCAGAACCAGTACCTGAGCTGGTGTGTCAGCAAGGCCGTTGAGTCTTAAAGGGGAGTGGAATGTGAGATCCCATAACGGTTGAAGAGGGGAATGAAGTACGCCTTATAAAGGCATGGATACCTCTCCCTTATAGACACGTTTTCTTAAGGTGTGGGAAAAGCAAAACTATGAGGGCTTAGCTAGGCCAAGGCCCAAAAGCGGACAATATCTGTGAGTGGGTGGTCTAGAGCTGTTACACACATACAATTTTCTTTCATCCAACATTGAGAACTCTTCTTAAACCTAAACTATGTCCAAGAAATTTGGTTATTAATAACTTAGTATTAACTATACTAATCATTTATAATTTCTACTCAGATCAAGATATAAATGTAAGAAAATCAAGTAATTGGTTATACGCAATGACTACTAAATAGGGTTAGGACTTTAACCATTTACTTGGTTACTCTAACTATTTTATTCAAAATAATAGTCCTCACCATTATTTTAAAAAAATTGCTATAATCTCTCAAGTAGACTAGGATCTTTTTAAATTTAGTTGATCTTTAACTTACTCAAAAAGTCAACTAAACTTAAATTAGGTAGATAATAACTTGATCAATCACATTTTATCTGACTTTTAGATTCGTTAGGATATAACTCTTGCCAATCATATCTTATATGATATTCCTAAACCTGCTTCTAAATTCATATGGTCATGACTTTGTTTATCTAAATAATAAAATTTTGGTTAAGTAAAACACATTATTATAACACTAAACATATTCGGGTTAAAGCGTAGCGTCTTTGAGTTTACTCAACAAGCTTAACAACAATCCAAACTTTGGTTTATTCTTATAACAATGCAAAGTAAGAATCATGTTTAAAACATGTATTTAATATTTTAACGAGGAATATAATTTATTCGTCTCATCAAACATAAAAGTACATGTAATCATATCACACATATAAATCAGGCAACTGAAGATGCATCAATATATATGAAACATATATTAGTATCTTGTAATTTCTCATGCTAATATAATTAAATTATATATATGAATCATAAATCTTTATTTGATTCTAGTTATTAATCTTCATAATCTAAAATAATATTTTTAGCTTTTTGGATAATTAAATTATATTGAACTCATTATTTCGTTATGAATTAAATTCGTAGTCTAAATAGAAAATTAGTTTGATTTGAAAATAATTTTCGAATTCAATTAGAAATCATTTATAATTATCTTAACTCTTTTATCAAAATTTAATTGAAAACAATTTCAATAAATCATGTTTCTTACTTATTATAAATTTTTTTAAAAAATTCTTTTTCAAAATTTTATATAAAAAAGACATTTTAATCTAATTATAGGAGTATTTATAATCTAATTAGAAATTATTTTCCTTAATTGGAAAACCATTTTTAATATTAAAGGAAACTACTTTCAAAATTAAATAAAAGCTTTTAAATTTAACTAAGAAAGCCTTTACATTATTTATTTTAGGAATTAATTTCTTAACTAATTAAAAATCTTTCCTTAATAAATTAGAAAAGTATTTTCAAAAATATTTTTAAAAGCTCATTTTCTCAATTAATAAATAAAAATACTTTTCAAATAATCAAGAAATACATTTTAAATAAATCAAGATAATTATTATTCATATTAATAAAGAAATCATTTATAAATAAATAATAATTGTCTAAATAAATAAATCATAAATTTAATTTATCTCAATCAAATTGAAATAAGAAAATGAAAAATATTGTTTTGAATTTATCTAAATTAAATTGAAATAAATAAATTTAATTAAGAAACATATTTTTCTTAATTACTTAAGAAAATAATTTTCTTAAATAATTTTATTTTCTCAATCTAATTAAAATATAATTACCTCTAATTCTAGAAAAATCTTCACAAAAACTTTAATTAGGAATCAATTTAATTATTATTAATTAGATTAAGAAAAATAATTAATAAACAAGCCTTATTTTAAAGATTTAATTATAAAAAACCCTAAACTTTATTCAATTTTGCAATACTAGCTTGAACTTTAAAAAATGGCACTAAAATACTTAAAATTTTAGTTTGTTGCAAAAATGGCTCGACATTAAATTCTCCGTTAACATCATTGACATGACATACCATATTAGATTAAAAGTTACGTCACATTTTCAATCATTTTCCACATAATTATTTTATAATTTTAATAAATTTAGAAATGGAAAAACATAATGACTCCTCATCCATCTATTTTATAATTTTAACTTTGCTACACAAAATGTTGATTTCTGTTTATGTTGTTCTTTACTAGTGTTAAAACCACAATGTAGTTTTATGTGAAATATGACATTCCTCCCTAAGAAATTTGGCTATGAATTTCATGTTTGAGTTGGTTTTACAGTACCAAATGGCTTTGACACAGAGGCCTTCGCTTTCAAACTTTAAAATGGAAAACAATGCAAGTTTTCAACATTCTTATTTTGCAACGAGAAAAAGAAATTGAGTAACTAATATGTGAGAAGGAAACTGATAAATGGGTTGCAATTATGCTTTGATTTGTTATAACTATAACCTCTAATTTTGTTAAAACTTGCCTTTGGAGCTTTAATTGAATCTTTCAACTTAAGTACAATATCAAATTCAAAGATTTTTCAAATTAGAAATAGTTAGTGATGTTACTATCAAAATTGACCTTTGGTTTTGACTCTTTAAATATTAAATAACACTTTTTAGTGAAGAAATTTTATCAATATTAATCAAATATGTTTTGACATTTTACTAAGTTATCTGGATGGACGACACTTTATATTATTTATTTTTATTAATAAATTTCTTTTGATGATTCCAAAAATGGAAAGAACGCTTAGATATTAGATTAGGGGAGTGATTACTTTGTCATTTTTTATTTCTTAAAACTTTATATAATATGCTTAAGTAAATGATATTTCTTTGAATTTGGATATCTTTTGTGTTCTTGATATTGAATTATGATATTCATATTGAATTATGTTTTATGCATGAATCAAGGGAAAGCTAATCACTATCTTGATATTTATTTATGTACTTAACTTTATTATTGTTGTTCTCTAATATCACAAATGTTTTGTTATTATCAAAAAGTGGGAGATTGTTGAACCAATGGAGATCCAATTGATGTTTTGATGATAACAAAAGATAATTACTAACTTATGTGTTTATCATTTTTATGAAAAGTAATATTAGAATAAAATGAAGCTATAAAATTAATAATATACTGTATGAAGTTGATAAGGAGAAGTTGAAGTTTGTAACCGATGAAATGAAGAATCAAAACAAGAACAAAATAAGATCAAGGCTTATCAAGGTCATTTCATTTTTATATTATTATTTGTAAACTCACTTTATTAATTTGATGATCTTAAAGGCTCATCATGTATAATTATTTTATCTTACTTCTACACATGAGTCTTTACATTCATCAAAGTGCATTAAAGCTTTTAATTTTAATATAAAAGCCTGTTGATCTTTCAAACAATCTTTAGGAAACATTTTAATAAGTGATCTAATTATATTGGGATTAAAAAATTGTTTTTGAGTATTTGAAGTTGTTGAAACCATGTTTTTGGGTTGAATGGTTGACCTATATAGGTTAATGTTTGATTAATATAGGTTAAAGTTGTTAAATTTAAAGTATTAGGAGTTTACTATAACATTAATTAATGCACTAGTTGACTAGTTTGCCACATTGGTCAACTAGTATAAGTTACTAGTTGACCAGTGTCCAATGGCTAGTGGATTTGGTGTTGTAAAGGCATACTGGTTGACCAATATGTTATATAAGTCAACAAAATGTCAAATATAGTCATTATAATAGTTAGTTCTTAGCTCAAACTGCTATTTTGGGTCCCAAAGCACTACGAATATGTGTTTTTCTCATTGGTTTTAGCATCAAGAAGGTTTTGGTACACACATTTTAAAGAATTTTTAATCATTTTAGCATCATTGTGTCATATTTGTGTGAATGAGTCATTTTAGAGTTATCAAGTAAATATATAAGATATTTTCAAGTCATAATACATTGTTGGCATGTTAAATATTCTAATTGGAATGGTTCAAATGATATTGAGATTCCTTTTCACCATAGAAGAAGATTGTAAGAAATGTTCCTTTTTACTGAGAAAGATTGTACAAAGGGTATTTTTTTGCCTTGAAAGAAGAACTATAGTAAAATTCTAAGAAGATTCTTAAGAGTGAACGTAGGCAAGGGTAGTTTGCCGAATCACTATAAATTGACTTGCATTCTCTCCTCCCTGTCTTCTTTAGATTATTGTCCAATTATTTGATTAATTTATATAAGTAATTTTTCTTACACTCATTTATATTTATTTTTTTAATTGAGTATATTGGTTAGAAAAATTGTTAAATTTCGTAAATACACAATTCACTCTCCCTATTGGGTGTCATTAGGGACTAATTATATACATTTGAATATGTATAAGATAAAGAATGTCTTTAAATATTTATGTTATTACACTATAACCAACTAGTTAGTTGTAAGGCATAAACTAACAGAATGACCAAGATATAACCACTCCACAAATAAATATGCAACCGCAACTAAAAGCCACAACTTTCCCATAAAATAAGTTCATTATAAGAATATTTGTTGCCTATTAAACATGTTCGAATTGTCTACTAAGGAACAGGAATTCACAAATTATTTATTAGTTGTTAAATATGTTGGAATTTCAGGTTTTCTAATTATCTACAAATTCTGTTTTTTAGTATCAACCTTTAACCAAAGGACCACTATGGACAATTATATCTTCTTCTTTCTTTTTTTTCCTTTTTTCTATAAAAGGAGCCCAAAAATTGCATTTTATACCCACAAACTTTCATAAAGATGTTGATTTTAAGTGGGACATGGTATGATGCATCTGAAAATGGGAATTACCAATTATGTTAATAAAAATTGGATTTTCCTTTGTAACAACTTCAAAACAGTAGATGAAAATATTTTATTAAATATATGGAAGATAGATCAAAGGAATGAAAATATGAATAGGATATAGCATTAAGAAAGGACGTAAATACAAAGGACTTGTTCTGTTGGTACTATGCAAAAGTACATTACATGTGCAAATGATCATCCAATTCTAAAATTTTTTTGGTGTTTCATACCAGTACAAAAGAAAGACAACATGTAACATAGACACCACAACCAAAGAGCTAAAGTTATGCATGAATGGATGAGAGAGCTATCTTACAATATAGTTTTACATAATAGTGAATCCATAAAACAAGCAAAACATGAGTTGTCAAAGTACACAATAGTTCTTTTTATTCCCCTTTTTGAAATCTAAGTGACAAAAATCTTTGTTTTAGCAACTTTCGAATATGATAATAAAAGTACTGTTAAAGTACAGTTGATAAACTTATCTATAAATAATATATAATGACCAATTTAAAGGGCTGATGTTAGTCATAAACAAGGTTCTTCAAAAGTCCTTTAATCGATAGAATACAATCAAATCCAAAGAATTGGTTTGATTAATTTAAAAAATTATGTATTTATCTATTCCTTAGAATTTTTCTTCAATTGGTATCATAGCAAGTTTTATATGTATCTTAATCATGATTTCTATCTTGATAAATTTGAAATTGTTCTTTTTATTGAATTGATAATATTCACATTGTGATGAAATTGAGGATTTTGAGCAAGGATTCAGCAAAGATATTAATCTACTAGAGATTTAGTAAATAAATTAAAAGGGATGGATTATAGTGGTATTACTATAATTGTTAGAAGGAG
>JAOQMS010000002.1:10378320-10390012 GCA_027563885.1 Erythroxylum longipes | reverse complement strand
TAGGCAAATTTGTGTCAACAACTTTTATCAAAAGTCCACCTTGATAGGTGGAATGTCATTCACTCATTTTCTAACACACATTATGATAATGACTAAATTCTTATTTGTATTAATACTCTTATTCAAATTTCTTTGTATACGTGTTTGTTTTTAAACTTTGAACTATATGATTTAAAATTCAAAAAGTATACGCCATGTTTAACTATTTTCCAAGTTTAAAACAATATATAATATTTTACCAAATTTTATTTTAGTTCTTTTAGCCACATTCCCATTGTGGATGGTAATTATGTTGTGTATTTTGAATTGATACCTTGCGATGCTTTGCAATAAACCAGATCCATACAAAAATAAACTTTGTAGAAATTGATGCTCAATGTAATTCCAAAAGTAAAACTTTTAGCATCGAACAATGCAAAAAAGAGGAAACAATCAAACCTCTATAGTACAAATTTATTCTTGGCAAACATACCAGTTTCTATTCAAGTTATCCCCTAAACTTCATGTTTTATTTATCAACAAAACACACAACCTCCTTCTTCTACAATTTCCAAAAAAGTTAGCATCCATTAAAGTTGAAACAATAAAAGATGTTGGAAAAAAAAGATAAAGATGCTTATCTTTGGTGAGGAGGTTCAACGAGTGGGACTGTGGCAAAGCCACTAGTGACTAGTGGCAAAACACTAGTAAGTAGCAACGAATGGTATTGTGGTTGGCTCTAGGGCTAACCTTGAGCAAGGGCAAGAAGGGCTCAAGGCTCACACTTATTAGAGGCCTACTAGTTACAAGTTATTTTATAACATAGGAATTTTTCACTTAAGAGAAACATATCTAAAAAGAGTTGCTCTTTTTCAAAGATTTAAAGGAATTTATTTAGGAAGCAAATATCAATTTCAATTTTGTAAAAGAATAGATTGACTCATTATCATACATGCAAAAACTACTTTTTTTGGTGAGGAGGTTCAACGAGTGGCACTATGGCAAAGCCACTAGTGAGTAGTGGCAAAACACCAGTAAGTAACAACGAATGGTACCGCTATTAGCTCCCCTCTGTGGTTACTACTTCCACCAGTGAGTTCATTCTACCATCGATTCTACCTTCACCTGGAAAGAAAGCTTCACCGCTACCACCACTATTGCTACCACCATTATTCCCTCCAGTGGTACCTTTTGCTCTATGCTGCTGGTGGTTGTCTTCCATACCATAATCAGCACTTTTTACCATCGAATGTGAAGTTTTTAGATTTTTTTATTTTAATTTCTAAGTTTTCACTATTTTATGGATTATGGGTTATATTTACTTAGGACAACAAGAATATATGGGTCAACTATTATAAACATAAACATATCTTGGTCAAGCTTTTTTTATGTCTTGGGCTATAAAAGTTTGGGCTTAAAGTACTTGATGAATAAGAATAGAAATTTAGAAATGACTTTCTAAATTTACATATATTAAAAATATATATGAATGAATTTATTAAGATTTAGAAATAAGTTTCTAAACCAAAACTATAAATTTAAATTTTGATTTGTTCAATTTTAATTAGACATAAGTTTAGAATTAAATTTAAAGTTATTAAGTTTAATAATAAATTAGAAATATGTTTCTAATTGAATAAATTAATTAAATCAAACAAGATATATAATTAGAAATAATATTCTAATTAAATTAGCATTATTAGTGTAATCAAAAATTAGAAATAAGTTTCCAATTTAAATTTTAATTTGAATGGTTCTATATTTCTAATTAAAATAAAATAATTATAATTTAACTATGATTTGTCATATATCAATTGAAAATTTGATTTTGAGTAAATTATGAACATGAGTTTCATGATTGTGTTAAATTATTCATTTTATGATTTTTGGGTTTTGTGAGCAGCTTCTAATTCTTGAAAATGTATCTTTAGAAATATGTCAATTATAAAAAGGTTACACAGATTTCTGCAAACTGTGACATAGAGGAGATGAGTCATCATAATGTTAGTGCATTTACTTTTAATGCGATATCTTCTTAGGGAAGATCTAATACAACATGTTATTAATGTTAATAACTTAATGCAAGAGTTGTAAATCAGAGGTTATCTGGCTTTCATTAAAGCTAAATTGAATCAGAAGACTTTACTCCCAACTTTGCCACAACTAGAAAGTGAACTGTTAAGCATGCTTTGGAACTTATAATAGCTGACTTTGAAATTGTATAAATGGTTAGTGACAAACTTTATGAGAGAAGTTTGAAGAGAAGATTTGTTTTGGACTATTATCAATCACAATTATTAGAATAGTAGCATGTCGAGCTTCTAGGACTTTATCATATGAATTCATGGACTTTATTTCATGTGGGGTTTATTATTATATATTGAACTAAGTTGGAACGAATCACATGAATTATGTTCATTAAAATAAGTTAAGTTTGATATTATTCAATTTTATCATAATATATGTTATATGAATTTTTTTGTTCGAAAAATCTTATTGAGTATAACAATTTGTATTTAATTTTCATATGGATGATGGTTGAGAACGTACGCTCTCTTTCATTTTTATAAACAATTAAAATTCAACTATCTAATGTGTATGTATGATACATTACTAGGTAACATGGATAATGATATCATACGTGAGTTACGCAAAATGATACTGCTAAGGGTATGTAGTCCGCTTTAGCTAGACATTCTGGAGGCACCTCAGTGACCAAAATGAGGTCACTCACTATCAAGTTTGGCACCTATAAAAAAGGGTTGGATCATATAATGCAAAAGTATTTAAGGCATATTTCAAACATGCTAAGTGAGTTGTGTAATGTTGGTCGTGAATTATCATATGAGCAATAAGTACATGCTATGATCTGTTTATTACCTCAAAGATGGGAATATATAAAGGTGCATCTAACTTATAATGAGAATATCAAAACGATGAAAGATGCTACGATGCTTCTAATACTAGAAGAAGAATGTCTTGAAGCCTCTAAGATGTCCTCTGAGGTATATACAATTGGTTCTAGCTAACATGGAGTTGTGAACTAAAAGTATAAGCATCATGGTGGATCTAAACAGAAAAAATGTAAGAAATATACCCATTATACTTAGGACTCAAAGAAGACAAAATAGAACCACTATAAAAAGGAAAAGGTACTTTTAATAAGCAAAACATGAAAAAAGTCAAGTGCTTTAATTGTGATGATAAGGGTCACTTTGTTTATGATTATAGCGAGCCCAAAAAGGTAGAATCTTATGTACAGACATTTGTTTTGTGAATGTCTTATGTTATGTTTTTCTAACTAAACCACATCCTTTTGCAGATTACAAATTTAGAAGCGACCAAACATGTAGCAAATGATAAAGATGCCTTCATGGAATTTTAGAAAACTCTATATATAACATGATGGATTTATGTAGGGGACAACTCAAAGGTTGTTATGCAAGAGATTGGAACCTATAAATTAGACATGTGTGGTAATTGATCCTTAATCCTATATGAAGTGTTGTATGCTCTAAAGATTCGATGGAATCTTATTTCTGTCTTGGATTAATTATTCTAGATGTTGTTTATTAAAATACTAATATAATTTATTCTTTGTTTACAAAATTTAGTAATCCTAGTAAAGGTGCAATTTTATGACATGCTAGTCTATGTCATATTGGTTAAAATTGAATAAGTTAATCGGCTAAAGAAGGCCTCTTAAGTGATTTACATCAATTAGATTTACCTATTTATGAACATTGTTTGGCAAGTAAAATGATGCAAAAGTCGTTTGGAAAGGGAATATGAGCTTCCTATCTATTGCAATTTACTCATTCAAATATTTATGGTCCAATTAATGTAAGGGCACAAGGTGAGGCTATATACTTCATCACTTTTATAAATGATTATCCTCGAAATCTAAAAGAATTTAATTGTTTATACTCATCATTTAAGATCACCTATTAAATGAAATATAACACTACTAATGGCCTCCAAGATAACTATAGGAGTTTTTTAACCAACTCATACTACTAATATTTTGCGTGAAGAATCAACAAGAAATTAATTAAACTTAAACTTGTGAAAAAAAATAAGTGTAGCATTGGATCTTATAATAATGGGTCTTTGACAAGAAACCGTATTTGATTTTCTATAAGATTATTTGATATTTTCACACTCTTTAGTTTCTTCAAGTTCAAATTCTTGAAAATTTTAACCAGAGGTCCAACAAGATCAACAAACTGAAATTTCAAAAAATACACCAACATTGATTAAATCATACAACATTAAAGGAATATGAAGCATGAAATAGAAAATACATGTTTTGATAAGACAAGAAAACATAATTTTTCATTTTTAATCCCTTCCAATGCCATCAGTTTTACCCTTTTTTAATCATCGAAAAGATACAACAAAATTATAAAAGCCCAATTAATAAAACTTAAAATCCCTAAAATCCTAATTCCTAAAGCATAAAATCCCCCAAACCCTAATTCTTAAAATGAAACAACCCTAAAATCCTAATTAATTTCACAACCCTTTATTAACACTAATGGTATAAACAATTGTTCGAAGGAAGGATTTTTGTGAGTACAACCTCATTCTATAGAAGTTTAGTTATTTAATTTCACTACATCTGGACTCTGAAAGTGTTAACTATCTTCTTGGATCAAAAGAAATGAAAGTTACGGGTGACCGTATATTGTATAAAATCTTATCCTTTTGAGATTTAAAGATAAGTTTGAGAGATAGAAATACATGGGATAAAAGAGTTTTAGAGTCTAAATAGCTTTCATCAACTACAGTTTTATTAAATTTTGATTTCTAGAATTTGTTTAGGAGTGGTATTAGTTTTTTTTTTTTTTTGTGTGTGTACCAATTTGTACTCAATTATAAATGTTAGAGAGGAGTTTTTGAGAGATAGTTTGAAAAGCTTTAGCTATGGTTATTTTGTAAGGTGTAATTTACTCAAAACTTTAATGCTTATATCTTATTATTATTGAATTCAGTGGATTTTCTGTCGGTAAAATCTTGTGTCTAATTCTTTTTATCGTCACCTATATCATTTGAATAGCTTGTTATTGTTTGAATAATCTTATTGATTGTGTAAGCATTATTACGTGGAATCCCAACAAGTGGCATCAGAGCCTTAAGTATGGAGAGTGGCAATAGCTCTATAATAAACTTGACATCGACCAACTACTCAATATAAAGACCAATAATGAAAGATCTCATCTATTACAAGGTTCTCTATAATCCAATCGACGTGGATAAAAGTATAACAGATGATGCCTTGTGTGACCAAGGTCATCTTAAGCACTGAACTTATCCACAAGTCGCGCCTACTCCTTTGCACGACAATCTTACTTAGATCAGTTTAAACAAGACTTAGCCTTCCTCACGTGATCGCTAACCAATAACCTTATTCTTAAACATCAAAGACCCTCACAGTGTTTAACTCTCACACTTGCAAGAAAACTATGGAAGCAATAGATTATTCAAAGGCAAGAATAAAAGAAAGAAAGAGACACAAGAATAATGTCAACCTTTATTACTTCCCTCAAAGTATACAAAGGATGCTCTCCTAATCTCTGAGTGTCACTCTATATGAGGAGTAAGGCTCAAATGAGCTATATATAGGCATCAAGGCTTGAGGGCCAAGTTAGAATCCTAACAGAACTTTACAACCCAAGATCACATCTTATCCTATCAGATTGCATCATTATCCAATAAGATAACATCTCCATCTAAATAGGAATCTATCCGATAAGGTCTATCTACATCCTAACTAATAAGATAAAAGATTACACATCTATCCCTATCCATGAAGATGTCTACAATCTTCAGATGATCCTCCCACGTGGTCTTTATCCTTTAGAGTTGATGTTTATCCTTCGTGATCTTATCCGCCACATCATCCAAGATCTCCCCACGATCTCTATCTATTGATAAGTCATCCAAGTCAAATCCCATCATAGAACACTGGTCTGATCCAATGCTTACCCATGTCAAGTTCATAAGCCATGGTCCATTCATTTGAGCATACACTAAGTCCTTAGTCCATCAAGAACTTATCCTTAGCCATGTCAACTTATACAAGGTCTGAAACTCTACCAAAACTCGTACCATGCTCGATCTAACTCGCTAAGTCAACTTGGAGCTTTTGTATGCTACCGTCATATATATGATCCAGCTAACCTTTCACCCAAGGTCTATCTCTAGCTAGCTATGAAGTGCCTGCATATGCTAAGGGGCTAACAAACCAACCCCTCCAAATGAATTCGACACCCTTGTCGAACTAGTCTAAAGGTAGGTGTTCACCTAATCCTCAAACTGCCACAAGGTCGTATGTTTCTCCCACGTAGCTTCCATCATCAGCCTTCCCTTCCACTGAATTAAAATCTTCATCTGTCATTTCTTTTTATAATGCCCCATTGTTTGATGATCCAAGATCTTCTTTACTTGATCCTCGAACTATTTTCTCACAACCGATGGAGCTCTCGTCACTTGACTCCTATTCGGATCTGATCTATCCTGATGGTAAGGTTTGAGAAAACTAACATGAAAAGTAAGGTGTACCTTTAATCTCTCAGCCAACTTCAACTTGTATGCCACATTCTCCACTTTAGTTTGCACTTCAAATGGTCCATCGTACTTTAGCACCAATCCACAATGCACTTACTTGTTAGAGATCTTCTTCCAAATCTATAGGGTAAGTTTTAGTAATACGTTATCTCCCACGTCAAACTCTAACAATCTCCTTCGTAAGTCCACTTGCTTCTTCATCCATCAAGAAGTCTTTTGATGACTATCCCTAGCCTCATCTAACAACTCTTGCTTTTCCATTGTGAACTTGTACACCGTAGGATACTTGCCACCTGTCCTTTGTTGTGCAATCTCGAGTGTGGAGTGAAAGATTGTTGTCCCAAGACTATCTCAAAGGGACTCTTCTCTATCGCAGAAGATCTATGTAAGTTATAGCAAAACTATACAATATCAATCAAACTTAACCAGTCACATTGACTTATACTTATGTAATGCCTTAAGTACTCCTCTAATAGACCATTGATACTCTCCGTTTGGTGATCTGTCTATGGGTGATTTTTCGTTGCAAACTTCAAATTGCAACCCATCATATTGAAAAAGGCCATCCAAAATCGGCTTGTAAATTTAGCGTCTTGGTCACTCACATCTCAATTTATTGTCTATGAATGTGTTTGACTAAAACAGGTATGACAATTTTATGTGATGGCAAGTGGAAATTGTTTGAAAGAGCATTGACGGTTGCTCGTGGTGAATTATGTTGCACCTTATATAAGACATACTTAAAGGTATGTACTAGATAATTACATGTAGTTCAAGAAAACACTTCATTAGATTTATGGCACTATAGATTACGACACATTAGCTAGAAGGAGATCAAAACACTAACTAAAAAATTAGTTATCCTTGAAAAGATATGGTTTCTTTTAACCTATGTGTCATTATGTGGCTAGAAAGCAACATGAGTCTCAAATTTACAAGAATTCTGTGAGTAGGAAGACAAAGTTAGAGCTAGTGCACTTCGACGTGTGTGCTCACATAGAGTTGGAGTCCTTAGGAGATAATAAGTATTTTGTTACATTAATCAATGATACTATAAGTAAGACTTTGGTATCCATGCTAAAAACAAAATCCAAGAGCTAGATAACTTTTGGAGATTTTAAGCCATAATGGAAAGGAAGACAAAGAGGAAGTTAAAGCGTCTCTAAATTGATAATAGAGGCAACCCTCTAACAAGTTTTAAGAGTATTGTGCAAGATATCGCATAAGACATGAGAACATAGAACCTAACACACCACAACACATTGATGTTTTAGATAGGATAAGTATAACCATTATAGGGAAGGTTTAGTATATGCCTCAAAAGTCAAAACTATCAAAGTCCTTTTAAAACCACTGTGCATATGATTAAAGGAACTCCTTCAGTCCCTTTAGATCTTGACATCCTCGAGAAAGTGTAAAAAAGGAAGGATCCAATCTATTCACATCTAAGGGTGTTTGGATGCAAAGATTTCAAGCACATACCAAAGGAACAGAGATCAAAATTAGATTTGAATACTACTTTGTGTGGTCATTGGATATGGTGATGAGGAGTTTTACTATAAGCTCTGCAATCTGAAAAAGCAAAAGGTTGTTAAAAGTAGGGACCTAGCCTTTAATGAACATAAGATGGGTGTAATTCTTATTAATGAAAATGAAATTACATCTAGCAGGTCTTTCAAAAATGAAGATATGACTCATGTTCCTACTTTCGTTGATCAGCTTACAAGTGAAGAAGGTAAGCATGATCTTATGTAGGATGATAATGACCAGTAGCAACCTGATGGTGATGATTTATATGAGACACATCTTGTAAATGATAAACAAGGGGTCAACGAGCATCATGACTAAAGGAAGTAATCTACTTAAGTGTTGGAAGACGTCCAACTTCAAAAATAAGAGAGAAAAAGCCTTTAAAAAGATACCCTAGTTTGAAATACCTTCTAGTCACTACTAAGGGAGAGCCATAGAATTTCCAAAACGTGTAACTGCTCAAAGATAAAGATTATTAGCTCATAACAATATAAGAGAAGATGGACTTATTAAAGAGGAATGAGACCTATAAATTAGTGATGCTCCCTAAAAGTAAGAAAGCTTTGAAGAATAAATATATGTTCAAGATTAAGAAAGATGGTGACAAGCTAGTGAAGCGTAAAGTAAGGCTGGTGGTAAAGGGTATCAAAAGAAGGGTATCAATTTCAATGAGATTTCTTACTTATGGTTAAGATAACATCGATACGTACTATATTAGGCTTAGTAACTAGTTTTGATCTTGAACTTGAGTAGCTTAATACGAAGACTACTTCTTACATGTTGATTTACATGAGAAGATTTACATAAAGTAACTAGAAGGGTTCAAATTCAAAAGGAAAGAGGACTTTATATGTAAGATAAAGAAGAGTCATTATAGGCTTAAATAGGCAACAAAACAGTGATACAAGAAGTTTGATTCTTTTATAACGAATAGTAGTTATAAGTGAACTTACTTGATCCTTGTATCTATTTTATAAAATTCCTCAGTTGTAACTTCATTATCCTTGCTTGTATGTGGATGATATGTAATATTTAGATAAGACGCTAGTATGATTTACCTGTTGTATCCAAATCTTTTGACAAGAAAAATTTAGGTTCTACAAAATAGATTTGGGAATAGAAATTATTGGATAGGAAGGTCGAAAAATTGTGGTTATCACAAGATAAATATATTAAATGGTTGCTTAAGAGGTTCAATATAAAGAATTCCAAGCTAGTGAGTACCCCTTTAGTTGCTTATTTTAAGTTAAGCAAGATAGCTTATCATACCATGAAAAAGAAGAAAGAGTGTTTTTCCTCTATTTTGTATTCCTTTATTGTCAATTCGTTAAGGTATGCCATGGTGTGCACTAGACCAAACATTGCACACATTGTTAGATTAATGAGTATAATTTTATCCAATCTAGGAAAAGTACATTAGGAAGTAGTAAAGTGGATCTTTGATTATTTACAGGACACTTCCAGACTGTGTTAAATTTTTAGAGGTGGTGAGCCAATTCTAGAAAGGTATAAAGATGCAGAGATGGTTGGTGATATCGATAATAGAAATTCAACCTTATGATATTTTTTTCAAACTTGTAGGGAAACTATTTCTTGGCAATCTAAGTTGAAAAAGTGAATAGTTTTGTATACTACTTATGCTAAATATTACAACTGTGGAAGCTAAAAAGGAGATGGTTTGGTTGAAGCTATTTCTTCAAGAATTGGATATGAAATAAATTGAGTATGTAGTTTATTGTAATAGTGAAAGTGCTATGAATTTAAGAAAAAAATTCCATGTATCATTCTCACACTAAGTACATTAATGTAAGGTACCATTGTTTGTAGTTTATGGTTAAGAAGTAACTAATAAAGTTGAAGAAGTTTGTGGGCAAGAATTATGTCGACATGTTAACAAAAGAGGTTTCCAAAAGTAGGTTTGAGTTGTGTAGTAAGCTCACTAAGATGACGTTTAAGTGATGATTTCTCCTCCGAAATGGGCTAGAGGAGGAGATTATTATGGGTCCAACCAGGCCCATTCCTAACGTTTTATAAGCGAGGGCAAAGTAAAAAAAGAAAAAGAGGCCCTAATGAATTGACAATATATAAATATGTAAATTTTAAAAGCATATTTTATTATTAAAATTTAATATCTATACATAAATGACTCAAGTTATAAGTCCATATATTCAACAAAATACTAAATGATTTTACAACAGCTAACATCTTACAAATGTCAGCAACAATAAAATTATTAAAAATAGTAGCGGCAACAACAAAATAGCAGTAGCAGCAACCAAACAACAATATCAAATTGCAAATCCCCAAAAGAATTGCACTAACAAGCATACAAATGATTATGAAAAATAATTTTTCCACACATTTCTAGATGCAAAATCATTAATAATAGTATCAAGATCAATATTTCATTGTAAATATTAATAAAATATATCACTTAAATTAATAAAATATTTTATTAATAAATTATATTAAAATAAAAATCAATAACATTATATTTTATTATTATATTAATAAAATATATTGTTGTAAATAAAGATATTAGCATACATCTCTAACAAATTGATCTCAAAATTTTCCTTTTTTTAGGTATAATACGCATGTGTGTATATCTATCATCCTTTAATTTGAGTAAATGTACACATCTAAAATAAATGCATAAAAAATACAAAAGAGAAATATAAAAAGAACTTGTTCTTTTCTTTTCCTTAACAAGATTGAAACAAAATCGTTATCCCGTTCAATTGATGTTTGGGACTGAATTCTTCTTTAGCTCAATTCAATAAAGCCTGAAATTTAGAAAAAAGAAACTCAACTGTAAATTTTCTCTTTTCAATTTTTACAAGGTAAAGTTACAAGAAACTTTTTGGTGTATAGATAAATATCTTGAAGCAGATTTATTGACTTTTCAATTTCTACCCTTTTAAAGAATAGATTTATTATATTTTAAAATTTTAACTCTTTAAATGAATAATTTTTTAATTTTCAACTCTTTTAATAAATAGGCCCCTATAAATCTAAGCCCTTAGCAAGTGCCCTTCTTACCTGTGCCCAAGTCTAGCACTGGGTCCAACCTTATTTTATGGACGTTTATTTGTTTAATTCCACTAAATCTAGACTCTAAAAGTGTTAATTGTCTTCACGTAATGAAGTTGTGTGACTGTGTGTGATATCTATCATTTTGATATTTAAAGTTAAGTTAGCGAGACAGAAGTTCATGGGACAGAAACATATGATGATAATAGAGTTTTAGAGTTCAAATAGGTTTCATCAACTACAATTTTAATAAAGTTTTCTTTCTAGAATTTGTTTAGGAGTAGTATTAGTATATGTGCGTAAGCATAGAAAAGCTTTAGTTGTGGTTGTTCTCTCTCAAAAAATCCTCTCTAAACATTAAATTTAAGTATACATCAATGTGTGTGTGTGTGTGTGTGTGTGTGTGTGTAACACCCCCTTACCGTAGGGTACGCATCGGGACGCCCGCAGGTCATTCCGGTACATATCCTATAAGAAGGGAGAGCTACGTGCGATCACTACAATCACTCCATATGGCATCACATTAATTTGAACAATAAAGCATTAATTGTAAACCACAATATTTTTAAAATCAAACTCT
>JAOQMS010000002.1:10360877-10378220 GCA_027563885.1 Erythroxylum longipes | reverse complement strand
TAATGAAATAATTGACAAAACCATAAGAGAAAACATGTTCCTTACCTATTAAGCTTCCACTCCTTCAATTCTTCAAATTTTCACAAATTCTCTACTCTTCACTACCACATACGACCATATTATCATCTTGAGGGAGTGAGGTTTTTGGTTAGGATTTATGGTGAACCAAAGAAGAGAGAGCAAGGTAAAAGAGAGTGGGAAAAGATGATCACAAACTCAAAGAGAACTAGGAGAAGAGAAGCTACGGATGTTGGAAATTTCTCATTCAAAGAACACTAAACACTTAATAAGAAGAAGGCAATAAGAAGTGTCGTGAATGACAAAATGAAATGATGATTTTTTATTAATGAATAAATAATGTGGCATGGTAGGCAAGTGACACATGTCACTTGCCACATGTCAACCTCTCAATAACTCACTTAATTCCTTCAAATTCAATTCCAATTTTTCTCCAAAATTCCAATGGCTCAAATAAAAAAATTCCTAAATTCATAAGTCTCAATTTCCAGTGCCATTAAACAGTCATTTCTACTACCGGTAAACCCTTATTCTGCTACTTGGCATTTTTCCTAGTCCACAAATGACCCCGAAAATTTCCCGAAAATTTTCTAAAATTCATTAAAAATCAAAAAACCAAAATAACCCTCTCCAACACAATTTTTTATACACAAATCATATTTCTCACAATTCACATTTCTTCACAAAAATACCGGGAAATGTCATGAATGCATGTACAGTCATTTACATGTGCAAAAATTCACTATTCACTTACATGTGTATGCATGAACATGCCAATACAATGTTAAGCACTTATAACCTATTCCAAATGATTATTTTACCCTTCCCATTAGTGAGGGGATGTTACAGTGTGTGTGTGTGTGTGTGTGTGTGTGTGTGTCTGCACATTGCTTAAAATTTTAACGCTTGTATCTTACCATTACTGGATTTAGTGGATTTCTTGATTGTAAAATCATATGTCCTATTGTTTTTGTTTTCATTATATCATTTGAGTATTTTATTATTGGTTGTGCTATCTTATTGATCATGTAAGCATTATTACTTGGAGCCCTACCAAGAATGACAAAGGAAGGATCAAGATTTGATAATCAAGAAATAAGAAGATCCATGCATTAAAAGGCGTAAAGAACCAAAATAAAATGATTAGGCTCGAATTCTTGGAAAATGTCGCAGGTAAGTGGAGCTTAGAAGGGAAAGAAAAAATGGAGGGGAATAAATATCTATAGGGAGAATGGTGATTCAAATTTATACCTTTATTAGGACCATCAAATGATGTTGGAAATCTCAAATGTTGCTTCACCAATTTATTATTCACAAGTAAAAGCAATAATTTGAATTTTAGCATTTTTAAAAAAAATTAATTTAGACATAAACATTTTATAACATTTAACATTAATTCTAACATTTTGAAAAATATTTAATTTCAACCTAACTTAATAATTTTAATAAGAGAACCACTTGTTTTCTATTAATAAACTTAAATCTCTGGATAATTGTAAGTCATAATCATAGATATAAATACAAACATATGCACACAGCCTTTGTGTTTCCTTATTTCAATTTCTCTTTTAAACAAACAATTGTGTCATTCTCTCTTATTCTTGTTTTTCCTATTTCATATTCACATATCTCTGTAAATCTATAGAAGAATATCTTAAACTCCTAGTGCTCCATAAAATCCCTGTAACAATCCTATATGGAACCTACAACCATCCACACAGATAGCAACCAAATTCTTGTACATGCATTCTAGGTATATAATTTTATTCAATAATATACATATACACATCACAAATTTCATACCATTTAACATTATCATTAAAAAGTAGTATTACATCTTTACATTAACATGATAACCCAAAAAGAAAACATACAATTTCCTTTATTGCATATACAACCATTCTTTAATCGAAGGACACATCCAAAGGTGATTTTACTCCTAGCTGTTGGCCTTATTCTCTGTAAATATTTCTTGTACCTCACTCTTATGATCTGGACCTATATGGATTAACACTCGTGCTAAGCTTGAAAGCTTAGTGGGGAAAACACTTAGTTTGGATGACCACTCACAGCAGTCATCCGCTAAGCACGCACATTCAGAAATATCACAACTCATATACCATAAATTCACATTCATGAACCAAACATTGATATTCAATGCTGATGTAAACAATGATGGCATACTTAAGCAAAGTACATAATGCAAATATGCTTCAACATCTTATCCATATACCAAAAATGCACATTTATAAGCCAAATATTGATATTCAACACTCATTTATACAAATTATCAATATAATTTCACATCATTATAATTGCACATCATTACAATCAATACAAATGCTCATCAATACCAATTATTCATATTGTCATGCTTTATTTCTTATTTATGACTGTTAAGTTTTCTTTCTCTGTTAAGCCTGCACATTTTTTATAGTTGTGGATGACGAATGATGTGGATATTCGAAGATATCAAACTATGGATACCCGAAGGTATCGAACTGTGGATACCTGAAGGTATCAAACTGTGAATACCCGAAGGTATAGAACTGTAGACACCGGTGGTGTAAAACTATAGCAGCTACACTATAACCCTATAGGCATACCTATCTACCCACAACCAAGACAATAGAGTAGGCTTATAATATTTCCTTTAACCATTTGCAACTTCACAATTTATATATTAACAAATCATATGATATACATTTCAAGTCATAAAATCTGTATTTGCGTTCATACATGCAAGTCATGGCTTACCACCATTGGAAGATCAAAATCACACTTGTATAATCATACTATACACATATAAGTAATGAATATGAATAAAAATCATTTATATACATGTAAATTTTCTTTGAAATGCATTATGCTCAATCTTATATTCTAATGTTCAGTCTCCCAATTCACATATGGTAAGTCCTATTTCATTTATTTCTAGGTGTTCGAAAAGTTTCATATAAAGTTTCATATACATTCAAAAAGGTTAAAATAAGATTCGGTAAAAATCATAAATGAAAACAAACTCAAAACAATACAATTTGATCTAAACCCTAAAGTGGTCTAAAAATAGGCAAACTATCATTCCAGAAACAAATCATATGATGGAGTCTAGTTGTTCCTTAATATTTTTATAGAAAAAGTCAGAAACAGGTTTCATGATCTTCTAGACATTTGTCCATCTGTGTCTCTAGTTTCCAAAACACTAAATATCAGGCCATTCAAACTTCTGACACATGAGCTATAGACCAAATATCACATACTGCTCCAAAACAGGGGCAGTACCAGGTCACCATTTTCTATCCTAATTTCCAACATCATAAAGCCAGAATTAAGTCAGATTCTCTTCTAGAATTTTTAGTTCTAGGTCTTAGGTTTCATATGCAACTAAAATCACTCAATTTAGAGGTTTGTAGGCTGTGTTATGACCCAATCAATATATCTGGTTCAACAAACCACCCTAGACAGAATTCCACTACATGATACTCTCTTGTCATATTTAACCAATTCTATGCAAGATATCACCAAAATAATGCCAAATCATCATTGCAATAACCATTCCACATCCAAATGAATCTTTACACATATTCAAATATACACAAATACAGAAATTAACTAAGTGAAGTCCCAAACCTCAAAATTAACAAAGTAGGTCTTCTATTTCCTTTGCTTCCCTTCTTCTTTGGCTTTGCTTGACTCACCAACTATAAACACCAAAAATATTCATCTCATTCCCACTTCCAACCATATAATTTCATTTCTTCTTAAGCAAAGTAAGAAGAGATAAAGGTGAAAAGAAAATCCATAACTTTTACCTCGATTTCCACCTAAGATTGGATTGATTTCTTACATGAAAAATGATGGGATGAAGAAAGTGAAATAGAGAGGAGAAAACTCTGAATTTAGAAACCCCAAAATGTCATGCATCTCCCCTCTTTATATGCCCATTATATAAATTTCAAGACTCACACATATGCTTAATTCCTATTGGACACACATGCTTTATTATTGTTGGTCACATATGCCTTAATCCAATTGGTTCATGTGTTAACTTTAGAAAAATTACATATTGGTTCTCCTTCTTCCTTTACTTCCCACATTGGCCTACAATCTTATCAATTAATTTCATTCCCCTATATCTCATTTTCTAATGGAATAAATTTCGTGTAATTTGGTTCATTATATCGGGAGTTATGCTCCAAAAACTACAAGCTCTTTAAAAACAAGGACAACAACCAAAACTTAACTTCAAACCAGAATTCAAAACTATTAGAGGTAGAATTAGATTTTGGTTCTAATTTTAGCAAAGACCTTTGTCTCTAGTTTAATCTCCAATTGTAATTATCCAATTTTGAGGTCTACAAGACAAGATATGGCCAAATTATAGAAGTATGTTTAGTGGAATATATCCATTTAGCGAGGTACACATCCCAAATCAACAAACTTTGAGCTTATCATGCAAAAGCAACACAAAAATACATCCAATTTAACCAAAAACATCTCATTTGCTTATGGAATACTTCTTTTATCAATTCCCCTCACATCATATTCATAAATCTAAGCAAGCATATCAAAATTTTCCATACATATTTCACGTCTAAGTATGTATGTCCACGCTAAACAAATTATCCATTTGCACATATCTTTTACATTAAGTACCATTATATCTCTTACTATAATTAAATGTACTTAATTCGTTATGTTCACTTCTTAATACACCCTAGACATGCTATAATACTTCCAAGGTATATGCTAGGGTATTACAATCCATTTCCCTATCTTATTCTAAGTCCACTCCTCTGACCATTATTACCAAATGCATCACCGCCACCACTATTGTCACTAATACGCCTCTCATTATCTCACATGAATCCTCCTATTCTAGTCAATATTTTATATCTCTTTGCTTGGGCTCACTACCCTAAACTCTACTCTTAGTTACTGACACCGACAGTAACCTTGTTAGGGCCAAAGGCTCTACCTGCAAAAATTGCTCTGACCCCCCCCCCATCATATAACATATTCCTTCTTCACTCACCATTCTTCTACATCCTCTCCGGCCCACAACTTTAAAAATCTCTACCAACTTGTCCCATACCCTGACCCTAAATAAAGCCTAATATGCTTTTTGACTTATTGGACCACTCCTAGCATTTTTCAAGAATGTGTTATCAAAGAATAACAAAGGATTAAATGTGATGCTCCCAAATATTTATAAACCACAATTATTGAAATCGTTCCCAAAACATGATATTAATTATCAAAATCCTTAATAGTTCTAAAAGAGAGGTGTTCGTCAGACAAAAAAGTATTTTATATACACAACTGCCCAAGTTGTTACATCAAAAAATATACATTTAAACAGCTTACTCAAGTAATCTGCTAGCCCCACCTAATCTCCACTCTATCAATCACGTACACTAGAGTTATCAGCAATCACTTGATCTACTAAAAAATAGTAGCAAGGGGTGAGATGCCTACTCAGTAAGGGTAACCAATCGTACCCTTAAAATCAAATAACTCAATATATAAATATAAAACTTAGTTAAGTGATTAAAACATTCATATAATACGAAGATCCGCAACATTACTCAGTCTAATTCGAGCAATTAACAAACATCTCAAAATTTTACCAGAAAATGATTAGCACAATTATTAATATATGAGTGACATTTATGAATTATCTTATAATTAACTGAACTATAAGCCTTGTTTAACCTGGTAGGCTTACATTGAATGGTCTGTCGGCTCATCTCTACTAATCATAATCCCTCATCAAAGGGAAACATAATTAAATGTATAAATATTCAAACAGGGTACCTCACTTTCTCAATCTAATTTGGTACCCCAGTATTACTCCAGTACCTAGCCATCGGCACAGGATATCCCCAAGTCTCAAGATATCCCAGTATCATTCCAGTGCCTAGCACAAGACGTCCCTGGGACTCAAGATACCTCAATTTTTGTACCACAGACAGATACCTCTCCATCACTCACTCATCTTTAAACAACCTATCAATCTATGACCATCGAATAAAACTTATCCTAGGTAAGCCATAAATTCTCAATTTATACCAATTAGTCAAAACATTTTATCAACCAGTCTTTATTTAATTAACACATTTTTCATCGAATTAACAAGCAATAAACCTTATAAAACGTAACAAATTATAAAAGTGATACACCTTGTTCTTCATTAATTTTTTGCAAAATAAAATAAGCATAATTCATGTATGTAACTATTAATCATTAATTAAATTAATAATTAATTCAAAATATCATTCGATAAAAATAATTTATTAATAAAAATGATACACTATTCTAAGAGTAAAGTCTAAGGTTATCCTTACCTCAATTTCGAGCTCAACTAATTGATAATCCAATTTACCCCTAATCGGATATTCAAACTTAAAAATTACAAAATTCTATTAAACAAATTTAAGAAAAATTCCAACCCAATTACACTTAATAATCCAACATTATTATCTTTTCCACTTTATTCTTAATCATAAAAATAATATCCTTACTAACCTAACCATCAAAATTACTAAAGTACCCTTAACTAATGAAAATCTTATTTTACCCTCATTATTCAATTAATACCAAAAATACCCTTCTTGGGATTAAATTCCATATTTACCCTTAACTATTTGCATTTCCTATTTTGTCCCATAATGCAACTTAAATTTCCAAAAATGTCACCTTCTTCACCCTCTCCTCTTCTCCTATCTCCTCTTATTTTCTCAATTTCCAACCACTTTTTCTCCATTTTCTTATCTTTTTCCATGACTTTAATTTGTATTAAATAACCATAACTTGTTATCCAACTATAAATTAGTGCAAAATGATCAAAAATCCAAAAAAGACATAAAATAGTTACTGGAATTTTACCTATGTGATAAAAGATTTTAGGGTCGTTAACCTCCACAATTTTCTCACAATTTGCTACAAAACAACCAAAATGAGAAAACATATAAGAGAAGTGTCACATACAAGAGAAAAATGGCACATTAAGACACATACCAGTTGTAAATTGTTGAGAGAAAAATGAAGAAGAAGATGAAGGCTTTGTTGGTGTTCTTAATGTTTTTTTTCCACCTAATGACTTCTCTTTAAACTCCTCCATTTAATAGTTTAATGGGCTGGGCTATGGGGTTTTTATTTTATTTCTCTGTAGGCTTTACATATCTCTCCCTTCAAAAGAATTTCTTCCTCCAAATTAAATTAGTATCTGAGGATCCAAACAAATGAGAATACTACGTCGAATTTGATCCTCTGACCCTACTCAAATCGACAACATATGTCTTCTGGATTTGCCACAGCCTCCAATGAATACCTAGACAATGCTGCAAATTGAGCCTCATGATCGTCCATTAGCATCTCCTCTGTCTCAACCAAACTCATAAACTCCTATCTTCTTTTGATCTCGATATATTTGCAGAGTGTATTTATCTCTGAACTCTCTCTGGAACTCTTTCTAAGTCATCTCTCATATCTTATAAGATCTCTTCACTGACTTCTGCCAAGTTAGTGCATTGCCCTGGAATAAGGAAACGATGTACTGTAACCTTCTCTCTAAGGTATACTTCAGATGATCTATAACCAACTTAATCTATTTCCACCATGTATCAACCTCCTCAGGATCAGTAATACCTCAAAATTCTACTACACCCATCTTACGAATCCGGTCATAGTTGCGATCCACCCTAAAATCACCTCGATTTAAAGCCAATAATAGCTTATTGCATCGTCTGAAAGAACTACATCATCTATGGTGGCATTGGCACCTCTCCTCCTGCTTTATCTATTCGAGGAGATCACTCATCCTGCTTTATCTGTTCAAGCATCTCCTTGATCCGATACATCTAAAGCATGAATCAAATTACCTGATTCTCTAGTTGACTCCGGGCCAATAGTATCCTCTTCTGAAACCATTCTAGATAAGACAAGAGAACATCATTAGTTTTTTTTTGCTCAATATATCCTTAGAAATGTAAACCTTCTCTGATACCACTTAATGTGATGCTCCTATAAATTTTTAAACCACAATAATCCAAATTGTTCCAAAAACATAATATTAATTACCAAAATCCTTAATAGTTCTAGAAGAGAGATGTTCATCAAACACAAAAGTATTCTATATACACAACTACTCGAGCTGTCATATAAAAAAATATACATTCAAATAGCTTGACTCAAGTAATCTACTAGCCCCACCTAATCTTCACTCTATCAATCACGTACACTAAGGTTATCAACAATCACTCAATCTCCTACAAAAATAGTGGCAAAGGGTGAGCTATCTACTCAGTACGGGTAATTGACCATACCCTTAAAATCAAATAACTTAATATAAATATAAAACTTAATCAAGTGATTAAAACATTCATATAATACAAAGATACGCAACGTTACTCATTCTATTCCAAACAATTAACAAACGTCTCAAATTTTTACCAAACAATGATTAACACAAATATTAATATATAATTGTCATTTATGAATTATCTCATAATTAATTGAACTGTGTAGGGCTTGCTTAACCTAGTAGGCTTACATTCAATGGTCTGTCAGCTCATGTTTACTCATCATATTCTCTCACCAAGTGGAAACATAATTAAATGTATAAATATAATCATTATTGGGTTTCATATGCATGAGAATGCAGCAGAAGTGTCAAAATCTAAATTTTGACACCATGACAACCCAGAAAAGCCAAAATCATACGTGCATGCATAGACATATAATAAGAACATAAAATTTAAAACTTTTTACCTTTTGTTTCTCCTCCTTTCTTGTTTCTTCTCCTTGTTTGGGTTGTTGCAAACACCAAATCCTTCCTTGATCACCCAAGAACACGCAAAGATAAAGAAGAAACAATGTGTAAGGGCAGTTGAGCACTAAACTAGATGGGTTCACATAGACGCTCAAATGAAGAGAAACATCAAGTCTCTTATAGCATACACTTTGATTCATGCAACAATTGCATAAATTGCATTAACAAGACTCAAGACACTTCTCTCTCACTCTAGAACTCTTCTTAAGCCCTTATCCTCTCACTTGAGTGTGTAAGAACTAGTTAGACTCTTTGTACATAAATGAAGAACTCACTTATGTACCTAAGTCATGCCTTCAGTCCGATCATGGCTTATGAGCCACAATCGTGGCCTACTTGAAAAATAGCCTTGCCTTTGGTCATGATCGTGGCCTATGAGCCACGATTGTGGCCTATTTAAAACCAGTCATGCACACTTTGTTTTTCATCTGATCTTTTATGTGTGTGACCCTTAGGTTTTTGATTATTTTAGGCACTTAAATCAACTCTTAATTTGAGCAAATCATGGATGATTTCATTCCACTTAAATTAAATCTTAATTCAAGGGATTCATGATGCCAATTTATTGGAATATAAATGGATTAACACACGAACTCATCAATAGTTAATTCTCTGACTTATGAACCTTTCCACAGATAATTATCACGTAATTCGTCATTTTACCATACTATATCCCACTTGGTTCAGAGTATGGGCTATGTGTCAACTCTCACTAGACTGACTACGTCACTTCTAGTCCAAGATATATTAGTTCTTGTCCTGGGATCTCATTACTCTATGTGTCATTGAAGACTCTCTTCATGACACATAATTGCTCTGGCCAGAGACCCCTAAGTAATGATCCCGATAAGAGGTCATAGGTATCATCTTCTTCTATCAGGAGTGGTGAATCCTTTATTGGCTATCCAATTACCTTCAAATACAAATATCTATACCCAATCACCACCCTAACAGCGATCTCGTCTTGACGTAACAAGGAATGATGTCAAAGCATAGGATTAGTATCCAAATTATCCTTGAGTACCTCAAGTCTAAGGATATTTGCATTATTGCTATGATAAGATTGATCATTGACATTTGATAGATCATCCATATGATAATATCATAACGGGTTATCCGATGTACTTACTACTCTTAGTAAGCATCCACATGTTAACTCTAAACATGTCATACTTATAGTTTGTGAGATCCACCGTTTGATCAAATCAAAAAGTGTAACATGTGCTAGTTTATCTGGATTAATAATGTCCTGTCTTGTTAATCCTATAAGTATGGATCATTTAGATACTAACATAATTACACATGATAGGAATTTCATTATTATGATCTCGTCATGGTTTCCTTCATGCTATGTTTTATATTATGGACTTCATTAATTCGATTTAAGATTGATATCAATTCATATATAAACAAATATCAAATTAATGAAAATTGCCTTTTGCTTTCATCATCATCATCATCACTCAGTTCGAAATCCCACAATAAAGCGAGGTCTGGGAAGGTCTAATAGTACGTAGCCTTACCCCTATAGAGTAGAGAGGCTGTTTCCGATAAACTCACATGTGATTATGACATGAAAAAAGGTAGTATAATAATAATACAAAAAATACAAATAAGTAATGCAGGTTAAAAGAGTAAATAAATAAAAATTAATTAATTAATTAATTAAATTAAATACATACATGCATAAAAACAAATAAATAATAATACTAATGATACTAATAATAAATACTTAATAATGATGAAATAAGTAAATAAATAGAACAAAATAGAACCAAAGAAAATATGAAACAAGAACTAAAAAGAACAATAAAAGGTAAAAAGAAGCTTCTCTGTTTGGTTGTTCAATAGATAGAGAAAAGATTGTTCTTGTATGATGGTGTTGAGCAAACCATGGTGCTGCACAAAACTGCCAAAATCCAAGACAAAAACACAAAGAAACAGCAATTCTAATTCCAACATCCCATTTTGTTAACTAATAAGGAGCACAGTAATGGCATCAAATGGCACAGAGTCATAGCAACCACACAAACGTATATTAAATACATATAAAAAAATATTTTCTAAGCAATGTGGTAACACGACACAAAACTTAAGGGGAGCATTTCATAATTTTCAATCACAAAAATTAACAGATGAATTTGAAATTAAGAAATGCCAATTATTAAAAGTAAGAAAATAATATATAAAGGAAACAGAACAGGAGACAAAGTTCTTGTGTATGAAAAGAAGTGCATAAAAATTATAGTGCATTCAACGCAAAATCCAACTTGTAAAGTATATCATAAGCGGGTCGTATGTGTGAATATATCGACCACAGCATAGAACACAAAAGTCTAAAGTTTCCCTACATCAACCCATGTCTAACAAATAACCTCAGAACAGACTAAATAATCAATACAATGCACGCAAGAAGGTCATAGTCACCCATTTGTGAGTCAACAAAACAATATCAAACGAAAAGATGAATTCCAAGGCCTAGGTTGACAGCATCAATGCCAAGAAAGAAACTATATGACATAGAACACAACATTATTAAAACAGGAGTATGAATGAAAGATTCTCCAACTAGAGTTGCAAGACTACCCCCCAAGACACAAGTAAAGACCATTAAAACCCTAATGCATAGTGTCGAAATATAAAAGCATCCACTAAAACAAAGAAGTTGATGAATTTAAAAGAAGATCCACAGTTAATGTTTGTGAATCAAAGCTAATTTGCTCTCTATGTCTCTTTATTAAAGAATGAAGTATATATATACACGAATAGGGTTTATAGAAAAAGGTTGAAAATCTGTACAGATATAGAAATATAATCCTAGGATACTATTTATATATAAGATACTGATATCTAATCTAAAAGATCTGATTATTATCAGATCATGATATTATGAGATATACATATCTTAACCACACTCCCCCTCAAGTTGGATTATAGATATCTATTATGTCCAACTTGCTAATACACTCTTCAAATGCTTGTCGTTGAAATCCTTATTTAAACACATCAGTTTTCTGCTTCTTTGTTGGAACATAAGTTAGGCATATTGTCTCATCTTCTATCTTCTCTTTGATGAAATGTCGAAAAGCCTCAACATATTTTGTCCTCTCATGATGGACTGGATTGTGTGCCATGCTTAGGGCTGCCTTGTTATCACAATAGTGTTTTATAGGTATCTTAAAACAGATTCCCAATTCTATAAACAATCTCTTTAACCAGAGACTTTAACACATCCCTTTTGCAACATCTCTTAGTTCAGCTTCAGCACTACTCTTGGCTACCACCTTTTGCTTCTTACTTTGCCAAGTAACCAAATTTCTCTACACAAAAGCACAATATCTAGTGGTTGGTCTTCTATCCTCTTTTAAACTTGCCCAAGCTGAATCAGTATATATTTCAATTGTTCTTGGATCTCCTTTCTTGAATAGCATCTCTTTCCCTGGAGTACCTTTTAAATACCGTAGGATCTTCTAGACTGCCTCCAAAGGCTTTCTCCTTGGTGCATACATATAGCGACTAACAACACTTACGACAAAAGCAATATCTGGTCTAGTATGAGACAAATAAATTAGTCTTCCCACTAGTGTTTGATACTCTTCACAATTGACAAGTTTATCATCTTCATCTCCAAATTTTGTATTTTCAATAGGAGTAGTGCTCAGTTTGCACCCTAAAATTCCAGTCTCTCTTAAGAGATCAAGAATGTACTTTATTTATGAGATGTAAACTCCTTTCTTTGACCTTAAGAGATTAAAACTATGTCGCTTTATTAATAAAAATCAGGCCCAAATCTAATTTTTTAATTTAACTTAAATTTCACTCAAAATGTCCATTAACATCAGCTGAACCTGAACTTGGATCTGGACTCTGAACCCTTTTGCCATCCTTAACTAAAGCTTGGAATGGTACAGTCAGATAAGGAGGATATCAGGTAATTCGATAATGCAATAAGTAGCATTAACATTATTTTCTTATTGATAGTTGGATAATCCGCCATTGCAGTAAAACTCTGCTGCAACTTACACACATACACATACACAGATATATACATCATATCAACCATATCAACCATACTTAAACCTTGGATCAAAGTCTCAGATAACGTTTTATCATTGATTATCCTAAAGGTATTTGGCAAAGACAAACTCCACAACACCTTGAGCTATGGGGTGATAACACTTACGAGCCTCTGCAAAAACCAAAACCTTCTCTTCTTCATTTTTAGTACTTTGAACAAAATCTTTGTAGAGTGGACGAAGGTACTTCATCCTACCAACTTCCTTCAGAGTTTTCTCAACTTCACCATAGTAATGTCAACATCTAGTAGAAATGGCCAGTTCCAAAAATGCTACTTTGATCTTATAATCTTTCGACTCTGAAAGCCTGTACACTGCATCCAATGCTAAGACCTAAATGATTTGAACAAATGTTAATGCCTGTTAAGAGCACACACATTGAGCCAGAATTTAACTAGTTTCGGATCAATATAATAAGTTCACCAGTCGATTCAGAGACCAGTGAAACTGGAGATTTTTTTATTGTAAACTTGTATATGAATACAGATTCATATGACTGTGTCATCCGGAAACAATTTACTTCACACCCAAATGTTCAAGTGGCATAGAGATGATGAGCTCTGTGTAGTCTCTTATCTTCCATCCTGAATCTTATTGATGCCAAGGATCGTTTATAGTTATCTAGTTGTTTGTACAAAATAAAATTTGTACAAAGTGCTAAAGGTGATTGCCTTTAGAGCACTACTGTAACAAGCATAGGGTACCTCACTTTCTCAATCTAATTTGGTACATCGATACTACTCCAATACCTAGCCATCGACTCAAGATATCCTAATACCACTTCGATACCTAGCCATTAGCATAGGACATCCCCAATACTTAGGATGCCCCAGTACCTACTCCACTGACAGGTACCGAGTTATCATTCACTCTATCTAAACAACGTATAAATCTATGACAATCAAATAAAACATATCCTAGGCAAGTCACAAATTCTCAATTTACACCAATTATTTGCAACATTTTATTAGTCATTCTCTATCGAATTAATATATTTTTTGTCAAATTAACAAGCAATACACCTTATAAAACATAAGAAAATATAAAAGTGATACACCTTGTACTTCATTAATATTTTGAAAATAAAATAAACATAATTTTTGAATTAATTATTAATTCAAAATATCATTCGATAAAAATAATCTATTAATAAAAAATGGTACACTATTCTAAGAGTAAAGTCTAACGTTATCCTTACCTCAGTTTCGGGCTCAATTAATTGATAGTCCAATTTACCCTTAATCAGACATTCGAACTTAGAAATTACAAAATTCTATTAGACTAATTTAAGAAAATTTCCAACCCAATTATACTTAATAATCCAACATTATTCTCTTTTCCACTTTATTCTTAATTGTAAAAATAATATCCTTACTAACCTAACCACCAAAATTACTAAAATACCCTCAACTAATTAAAAGCCCTATTTTAACCCTTATTTATTCAATTAATACCAAAAGTAACCCTTTTGGAATAAATTCCATATTTACCCTTAACTATTTGCATTTCCTATTTTTCCCCTTAATGTAACTTAAATTTCTAAAAATGTCATCTTCTTTACCCTCTCCTCTTCTCCTATCTCCTCTTCTTTTCTCATTTTCTAACCACTTTTCTCCATTTTCTTATCTCTTTCTATGACTTTAATTTGTCTTAAACAACCACAACATGCAATCTAACTATAAACTATTGGAGGATGATCAAAAATCACACAAAAATATATAAAATAGTTGCTAAAATTTTACCTATGCATTAAAAGGATTTTGGGGTTGCAAACTTTCACAAATTTCTCACAATTTGCTGCAAAATAATCAAAATGAGAGAAATACAAGAGAAGTCATATGTAGGAGAAAAATGGCACATTAAGACACGTACCAGTTGTAAATGGTTGAGAGAATGAAGAAGAAGAAGGCTTCGTTGGTGTTTTCAATGTTTTTTCTAGCTGATGACTTACCTTTAAACTTCTCCATTTAATGGTTTAATGGGTTGCGTTGTGGGGTTTTATTTTATTTATTTATGGGCTTTCAATAAAAACTCTTGAACATGGCTCTATAATTGTATAAGAGGCGATCGAGTGTAACGAGAATAATAAAGAAAATAAAGAAGTTCAAGGAACTAAGGTCAAAGTCTCTTTGATTCATCTCGAGCATCCATGTGTAAAAAGTTGGAATATAAGAATATGATCAAATGCATAAGGGGTTTGAGAACGGAGAAATGATGGAGGGCAACATGCAAGTCTGTTAGTTTTGGCGATGAAAGCATGGAATCGGGATTAGTTAAACATGAAAAAGTGGTGAATAAGCTTAGAAGTATGAATTTGAACAACGGAATTTGGGAGACAGTATAGGCTCAATTTATAGGATCCTTTTACTAACGGGGTGTTTGGAAACTTTCGAATTGAATTCATTAACGAATTGAATTCAATTACATTAATGAGATTGAATTGAATTCAATTTATACTGTTTGGAACAAATCCAATAATATTAGAATTGAATTCAATTACACTGTTTGGAACACAATCAAAATGAATTCAATTATTTCATATGACACATTTACCCCTGACTAAAAAATAACCTTATTAACTAATAAACATTCACACTTATATAGAGCAACTTATAAACATCAATTTCATTATAAGTAATATCATCAAAAAAGTTCATTATTAAAATGAAAAAGAAAAATTAATTGCAAATGACATTAGGCTAAACCGAGCTATGAAGATAATAGAAAACTATTATAATTTAGAAGCTTAAAAATGCATGAACGAGCAGTAGTTCTTTTACGTTGATAACTACAAGGCATTATCAAATTTTGAAATTTCACTCCAAATTACATATAATACCATAACAAGTTTAACATATCTTCCTATAATAAGGAGACATAAGATCTTTACATCAGAAAACTAAATAGAAAACATTCATACTTGCACAGAGCAAGTTACATCATCCATAAAGTTTCACACTTAAATAGATCAAGCTATAAAAACCTAACACCAACCCATCTTCTTAGACAACCAATCTAAACGTAGTTCAACTGGACATGCAAAAAACACACCAATAAAGTTGGGATGCTCTACGAGCCAATCAACTGCATCCAAGAGAACACGTCCTTCCAATCCTAATTCTTTCATTGCGTCAAATATTTCCTCCTCTTTTCTAACACGAGGGTTTGTGGCTACAATAGCTTGTGCAATTTCTTTCATTGCATTGGATATAATTTGTAATTCTGAAGAAATTTGATCTTCCACTTGTGCTTTTCTTTTCTTACCCGTGTAGGATGGCTTTGACACTGAAGGTGTTGATGATGAGGGAGCTTGAGTTGTTGGTGTTGTTGGAGTACTATCGCTCTGAAATGGATAAAAACTCTCTAAATGAACCTCATTATTTGCTTGCATATTATCAATGTCCTCAATATTCATATCCCACCTTTCCTTTTCCCATCTTTGAACCTTCTCCTTTGCACTTTCAGCTTCAGATCCAGTGGCTCTATCTTTCTCATAGATTTCGCGAATAAGGTCCAAATTAGGTAAAGGCTTACCTCGAATATGTTTCACCTTTTCGTTAACCTATTAATAAAAATACAAGAAACTATGTCAATAAACTTCATGCATAAAAAATAATAAAAATAAAAAAATTTAACTATATAAGTATTAAATAAAATACCTGTATCAGACTTTGCCACACCTCTGGAAATGTTTCAAATGTCTCGATAACATCATTCCATCCAATTCCACTTTTGCCATCAAGAAATATTGCCAAATGCATTTCTTCCCTTAAAGTTCTCAACTGATTTACAATTTTGCTCCGATTAATCTTAACCCCAAACTTTTCATTAATTTCTTTTATTACCTCTCTATATGCACCAGCACTAAAATTTCTATCCTCCTTTTGGCCTTTATTTTTTTGCTCCATAAGAACTTGAAGCATGCACTTATCCATTTCATAATTCCACCGAAAATATCCATCAGCTTTTTTTCATCATAATTCACTTCTACATCCATCGGCACCTATTTTTTCCAAACACAATCCAACACAAACCATCTTATACTGTTATTAACTCTTACTTTTCTCAACAGCATAAACAAGCATAAAATTGTTAAAGACAATTACATTTAAAGGACGAACAATCATGTTTACAAGTGGCGGTAACAAAAAGAGAAAAAAAACATAAACAAACTTACATAATGTAATGACAAAAATTTCAACAAATCAATGTTGACAAATGTAATCATTCCACATATGCGCAACGATAGTATTTCTTATTATTTCTCCTATTCTACCATCTTCATTCCTAGCAATTCCTTCGAAGATATTATCATCCTCATGATCACTATTCAATAGCGCTCTATCAACTCTTGCAACAAGTTCTTCATCCGGATCATATTGTATCAAAAAGTTATGTAAAATACAATAAGCTAAC
>JAOQMS010000002.1:10341615-10360777 GCA_027563885.1 Erythroxylum longipes | reverse complement strand
TTCAATTCTTCTGATAGAGCGTGAAAATTTAACACATTTTATAGAACAAGAATTTCAAACTTTCAGTTCCAAAATTTAAAAAGAAAAATGATCATGTAACCATCTTTAGCCAAGCCAAAGTTCAGGATAAGGGAAAAAACAGAGGCATGGGTTTAATGGAGTAGACGTTAAGCAAGACTCCTCCCGTAAATGCAAACTAAAACTCAAACTTTAATTGAACTCTAACAAAAAACTAGACAGAAGAACATGTTGCTAAAGCTGAAGCAAAGAATAGATACCTCCAATAGATAGAATAAAATTGACATATAGGAAAAGGAAGCAGAGGTGGTGTTGCGTGGACGAAAGGAAGGCTGCTGTTGCATCGTCTGCTGTGACGTCGTCTGCTGGTGCGTGGGTCTGCTATTGGGAGAAGAGAGAAGAGTGGCGTCGTCTACTGTTGGGAAGTGCGTGAGTCTGCTGTTGGGAGAAGAGAGAAGAGTGGCGTGAGATTGAGAAGGGTTATTGTGTTGTAGCGTGAGAAGGGTATTATTGGGTTTCAGCGTTATAAAAGAAGACTTGAGCTTTTGGAGTTGAATTCACGTGATTCACAGCGTGAATTGAATTTACAAAGGGTGTGAGGTTTAAACCTACGCATGAATTCAATCCATGCCTTTTTATTGTTCCAAATAGGTGAAATTGAATTCAATCTCAAGATTGAATTCAATTCAGCATGTTCCAAACAGCACGTAAGTGGGTATGCGTAATTAGCTAAACAGGCGCACAAAAAGTAAGAAAAATATCATAGTAAAATTTTTTAAAAGAGTATTAATCAATCTGTTAAGTTAGAGTTGAAGTTCAACAGTTTCAAAACAATAAGATTCTTTTTAAAATACGTGAAATATTTGAATTAAATTAAATTTTGCTTAAAAATAGTTTAATTTGAAAAGAATCTTATTGTTTTGAAAACATTGAAAAAATATTTTATTAAAAATATTTTAGGTCATTTAAAAAATATACATTCAAACAGCTTTACTCAATTAATCAGTTAGCCCCACCTAATCTCTACTCTGTCAATTACGTATATTAGGGTTATCGGCAATCACTCGATCTCCTAAAAAGATAATGGCAAAGGGTAAACTACCCACTCACTAAGGGTAATTGACCGTACCTTTAAAATCAAACAACTCAATATATGAAAATAAAATTTAGTCAAGTGATTAAAACATTCATATAATACGAAAATACGCATCATTACTCAGTCTAATCTAAACAATTAACAAACATTTCAAAATTTTACCAAACAACAATTAACACAAATATTGATATATAACTACCATTTATGAATTATCCCATTATTAACTGAACTGTCTAGGCCTTACTTAACCTAGTATGCTTATATTCAATTGTCTTCTAGCTCACCTTCGCTCAACATAATCTCTCACTAAGTAGAAACATAATTAAATATATAAAAATCGACATTGGGTATCTCACTTTTTCATTCTAATTTGGTACTCTAAAACGACTGCAATACCTAGTCATTGACGCAAGGTATCCCCAAGTCTCAGGGTATCTTGATACCACTCTATTGCCTAGTCACTGGCACAGAACATTCCCGAAATTCAGGATACGCTGATACCTACTCCATAGATAGATACCTAGATATCGCTCACTCATCTCTAAACAACCTATCAATCTATGACCATCGAATAAAACCTATCCTAAGCAAGCCACAAATCCTAAATTTACACCAATTATTCACTACATTTTATCACTCAATCTTTATTTAATAAACACATTTTTCATTGAATTAACAAGCAATACACCTTATAAAGCATAACAAAATATAAAAGTGATACACCTTATTCTTCATTAATTTTTTGTGAAATAAAATAAACACAATTCAAGTATGTAACTATTAATCATTAATTAATTTAGTAATTTATTCAAATATCATTTGCTAAAAATAATTTATTAATAAGGCTACCGGAAATAGCAAAAATCATATACATTGTGAGTCTATCGGAAACAGCCTCTCTACTATATAGAGGTAAAGCTGCGTACTATCAGACCTCCCCAGATCCCGCTTTATTGCGGAACTTCAAACTGGGTGTGATGATGATGATGATGAATTTATTAATAATAAAAAAATACATACTCTAAGAGTAATGTCTAAGGTTATCCTTACCTCAATTTTAAAGAGTAAAGTCTAAGGTTATCCTTACCTCAATTTTATACTCAACTAATTTATAGTCCAATTTACTCCATAATCGGACTTTTGGACCTAGAAATTACAAAATTCTATTAGACTGATTTAAGACCAACTCAATTACACCAAATAATCCTACATTATTTTCTTTTCCACTTTATTCTTAATTTTAAAAATAATATCCTTACTGTCCTAAAAACTAAAATTATTAAAATACCTTTAACTAATTAGAAGACCTATTTTACCCTCATTTATTCAACTAATACCAAAAATTTCCTTCTTGGAATAAATTCCATATTTACTCTTAACTATTTGCATCTCCTATTTTGCCCTTAATGCAACTTAAATTTTTCAAAAAATCATCTTATTCACCCTCTCCTCTTCTTTTCTCATTTTCCAGCCACTTTTTTGTTTCCATTTTCTTATCTCTTTCCATGACTTCAATTTGTCTGAAATAACCATAACATATAATCCAACTATAAATTAGCGTAGGATGATCAAAAATCACAAAAAGACAAAAATAGTTGCTAGAATTTTATCTATATTTTAAAGATTTTAGGGTTGTTAACTTCACAATTTATTGCAAAACAACCAAAATGAGAAAATATATAAGAAAAGTGTCACATGCAGCAGAAAAATGGCACATTAAGATACAAACTAACTGGAAATAGTTGAGAGAAATATGAAGAAGAAGAAGGCTTCCTTGGTAATGTTGGAGTTCTACTTCTCTTTAAACTTCTCCATTTAAAGGTTTAATGGGCTGGGCAGTGGGGTTTTATTTTATTTCTTTGTGGGCTTTCCATTAAAACTCATGAACATGGCTCTAAAATTGTACAAGAAGGGATCGAGTGTATCAAGAATAAGAAAGAAAATAAAGAAGTTCAAGGAAGTAAGGTCGAAGACTCTCGGATTCATCTCGAGCATTCGTTTGTAAAAAGTTGGAATACAAGAATATGAACAAATGCATGAGGGGGTTTGAGAACGAAGAAATGATGGAGGGCAACATGCAAGTCTGTCAGTTTTGGTGATGACAGCGTGGAATTGGGATTAGGTAAACATGGAAAAGTGGTGAATAAGCTTAGAAGTGTGGATTTGAACAAGGGAATTTGGGAGAGAGCATAAGCATAGGCTCAATTTAGAGGATCCTTTTACTAATTAGGCATGCGTTTTTAGTTAAGAGGCGCACAAAAAGGTAATAAAAATATCATATTAAATTTTTTAAAAGAGTATTAATCGATCTGTTAAGTTAAAGCTGGAAGTTCAACATTTTCAAAACAATAAGATTCATTTAAACGACATTAATTATTTGAATTAAATTAAATTTTGTTAAAAAATAATTCAATTTGACCTCTTTGTGTTATTCATTGAATGTGTGAAGACACCAGATGCATATTTGCAGCTCTTTGTACAAGAAACGGTGGCGTAGCTCCAACGCTACCTTTTCTTTTGTTTTTTATTAATTACTTTTAAACGGCAAAAATCTTGTGAAACGACAGCGTTCGATTTCTGGCACATAAAACTTTAAGTGAGCCGGATGAAAAGGGTCAATTAAAGGCTCTCATGTTCGGGTTCAGATTTTCTGTCCTAATTATAGTGCTCCAACCTATTCTTGTCTTTAAACGACATTATTTTATGCACTACTACTAATTTCGTAAGGAAATATCTGTGAGGGAGAACTGATGACTTTGGAAGGATGATGTATTGGGTTTCGACTAAGTTAGCAGAGTGAAGGTTCTTTTGGGAATAGGAACAGGGTAATGAACAGGTGATCTGAAGCCGTTATTTTGTAGCTTTTCTGGTCGCCAAACCCATTGCTCCGTGTATCCCACCTAATGGAACCAATCCTCTGGCTTTTTGTCTGTTGCAAGTTGTGGCAGTTTCATGTTTTGTATGTGACTATAAAGTATGTTGGTAGAGGAGTAGGAACGAAGTTCTGCCAACTCTGTGGCGCTTTCACGTTAGTGGACGATGTATTTCCCAAGTCTACAAAGCAGCTCGATTGGCGCAATCCTGTGTGGAAATCATAATTGATCGCTGCAATCAGCCTTCAGATTTGAACCTTTTTTATTTTCTAGCAGTTGAACTAATAAAAACATGTCCTCTTTTGCTTAAAAGCAATGGACCCTTTCCTTCTGCACATTCTTTTTCCACAAATAAACAATTAAAAAGTCCAAGACACAACTGATCAATCACGGGTTGGACCTGTAAGAAACCATTTTCGGTACGTCACAGTACCTGATCTGTCTCTCTACACGTTCCCTAACCGTCAACACCATATATATTATCTAGTATATCATCATCAAAACCAAATCTCGTACTCAACCATTTTTCTACGTAATGAACTACTACAACTTTTAGATGTGTGTGTCTATATATATATATATATATCAGAGAGAGACTAGGCCGTGATCATCAGCGACTTACTGTAATACGAACCATTGATCTCAACTTAGTTATAAAAAAAAAAGTTCTGTGGTGTGTAAGTGAAATTTCTTCACATTGTGAGTTTTCTGTATATCTTGAATGTCAATTAACTGGAATATTTTACCAAGAAAACTTGCCGCACAAGCCAAAAGTCAAGAGTTGAAGATTCAAGTGAAAGGTGTCAATGGACAGATGCGGGGACTTTCATATGACTACTACAGCAATTAATGCACACAGCTTCTTCACCCATGCTCAAGAAGATATACTTGCATATTCTCAAGCCCCCATCAAGCAGGTTCTCTTTACCTCTCTCTTACAGCTCCACTATCTTCTATCTTCGTTTCCTATTCAAGAATTTTTCAGTTTCTTTATAATCTTGTTCCTAGTTAAAAGGGGCTGCCAGTAATGGTAATTGCGATACTATGAGTTGACTTTCTAAATTTTTTGGGTCATCTGTTATTACATATCATTCTTGCAGGTCCAAGAATCGAACACCCAGATCAAAACTTCAAAGAAGGGGACATACATGCAAAAGCTATTCCTAATCCTTTTCTTGGCACACTTGCTCTCAATTGCCATCTTGGTGTTCTTCCTCAACATACGTGGTCTCCTCCTTGAGCACAGGCACCACTTCCATCCCAGGAAGTGGTACCTTCCTCTCTTGACTGCAACAGCATGTGGTGGACTTGTGAGTTTTATATGGCAATGGATCACTCTCTGCAACCCCTCAGGAGCCATCAAAATTGCCTTCTGGGTTAGCCCCCTGCTAACATGTGCAGTTGGCATACTGTTTGTATTAATTGGCTCCGCTGCAAGTTTAGCACTAGGAGTAATTGCAGTAGTTTTTGCCATCATTCAGTCACTTTATGCTTGCTGGGTGAATCCCAGGTTCAATTATGCCACCCGGGTCTTATCAGTGTCCATAGCTTCCCCTCCTAAAAACACTATAGCAATGGTCATACTTTCAATCACAATAGCGACTCTATATTCCTGCTTATTAGTGTCAGGCATTGGTGGAGCGACTGCTGTGGGAACGAAGATCGACCTCTTGTTCATATCTGTGATTTTGATAAGCCTGGCATGGAGTATGCAAGTGCTCAAGAACACATTGCAGGTTACAGTTGCTCGCATAAGATACATACAATTTGTTTGTGGTGCAGAGATGGAGGTTCAAGTCGCTTTACGAGACACGATCAAACACTTGATGGGCAGTGTCTGTATTGGCTCAGTTATTGTCCCAGTGATCACAATCATTCGGGGTTTGGCAAGATCGATTAAGTTGATTGCAGGGGACACGGACGAGTTCTTGTTCTCCTGCGCCAATTGCTACTCTGATGTTGCTTCAACACTTGTGTGTTATGGGAACAGGTGGGGCTTTGTACAAGTAGGGGTTTCAAGTAAAGGGTTTGTGCAGGCATCAATGGATACATGGAAGACAATAAAGACGGCTGGGTTGGAACAATTAATCAACTCTGATCTTACAGGTGTATTCTGCTTCCTTTGTGGCATAGCAGGAGGTGCAATATGCACGCTGGTTGGAGGAACATGGACACTTGCAATACATAAAAGCTATTGTACAGAAGTGTCAATCTATGCATTCTTTATAGGCTACTTTATGGTATGAGCTCAACTTACCCTAAATGGAGCTATGTCTTTATAGATCCGAAACTTAAACGAGTTTGGTATTCTTTTGCTTGTGCTTTTCAGTGTCGGATAGCGATGGCTTGGCCACAATCTTGTGTTTCGGCTTATTACTTTGCTTACGCAGAGAACTCCGAGAATCCACGGTTTGACTCAACGATTCCAGGTCGCATTCAAGAGCTACAAAGATATCAAGCTTAATGGATCCGTCGGTGGAAACTAATTTCCGCGCAATCAATTCACTGATTATCCACTTACTCATGCCTAAGCATAATCTTGCCGGGTGCCTGCCATAATCACTCGGCGGAACAGAAATTGTCAAGGTCCATGTTAAGGCTTGAAAGTTGTATGGAGATGGCCATACCACCAACATAAAAGAATCAATTGATTATGAAAGCAAGAGAATTTGTCCGCAGTTGAAACTTCCTGTTGTAAATGCGATAGATGGTTGTTCGGCAACATTCTTTTTCCTTTGAAACAACTTTATAAATCATGCACCTGAATTAATGTGGTCATGTCACAAAGGTTCCCATCAAATCCAGCTCATGAATTTGTTCCATTTTATAGTTCTCAGCTGAAATCTTGGGTAACATGAGTTAACAAAGGCAGGTACGTTATGATCAATATGTAACCTTTGATTAAAGTGATGTGAACCAAAATCATTCAACATGATAGCAAGGCATGAATAACGAGGGAAGAAAAGCATGAATTAATGAGAAGTGCCAAATTCACCAAATGTTTTCAAGATTAAAAGTATAACCAATGCAACCACATTGTAAATTTTACAGCAAAAAGGCTCTAGTGAGAGATAGAGCACATCACGGGAGTCACTTCTTCTCACTTAGGTCCAACATGACCTCGACCACCACAATTTGAGCACATGATGTTGCCCGTTCCACCGCAACCTACAAAAGAGCACAAAGTTGGATCCAACCACTGTCTTTTGTTAACAGTAAGGCAGTGCCTAACATGATTACCGTCAAGCATCCAAAATACAAAAGAAAATCAAGCCACTCAATTAAATGAATAGCAGCATTTCGTTTTAAAACACAGATAGAAGTTCTGAAAATAAACCTCCACACGAAAAGGCTATTTTCTGTTCATCAAACAGAATTTGTTCAGGCAATCTTGTCTCAACAATTATATAACTTTTATAAATGCTGAATTATAATGCAAACCAAATGCCAAAGGAAGAATTTTCTGTTCTACAAATAACAGAATTTGGGGAAAGAAATATCACCAAAGCTGAGAAGATGAATAGCAGAAGTGATTTTATTAAGGGGCATCATAGGATCTTCTTCGTGAGCTCAAACTAACACAATAGGAGTTGTAAAAGTAAATATGGATTACAAAATGGTTAAACTGCCAAGAAAAAGTTTATACGTCACTTCGTAAAGACAAATTCTTATTTTTACTTGAAACTCCTTAAGTAATAAAGATACAAGGATGCATATACCATGGACTAACTGTCGATATGATTACATTCAATGGTTTAATAAGCAAATTCTTAATCAACAATAAGCATGACGGTAAAATGCTGCAGCTAGGACAAATGCTTACTCATCAAGTTGTAGCCCAAGTACTTAAGAATTATTACATTTATGCTGAAGCAAGTGCTGGCCACTCTATGAATTTTCATGAAAACAACAAAGGCATCCCGGACCAAAATGTGCAGATTGAATTAGATTTTTGTGTTCTGGTGCGACAGAAATTTGAAAAGGGCACCTTTAGAAGAACCTACAGAAGCAAATATCTTTTGCTCTCCAAGAAAAGTGGGTGAAAAGAACTTCAAAATGGATATCTTCAGATGCAAGTCCAAAGGGGTTGAAACACTCATGAACTAAGAGGATTCAATTATGAAAGCTGAAGTTCTGAACCTCATGCCAAGGAATGCTCGGCACACTGATCTAAAGGAAAACAAGTCTATTGGCAAGGTAATTCCATAGAAAGTGGTATAAATGAATCTTATAGTAAAACTGGATGGAATTTGTACAAACGACAAATGAATATGGATGCAGAAAAGCTGGTTAAGGGTTTTGAATATGATGCCAAATGAATAGATGCATGTGATAGCATATGGAATTTGGACAAAAGAATTCAAGCAAAATGATTGCTTCCCTAAGGTCTTTCATGTAAAAAGAGTAAACCAAAAAGAATCAGAAATCACCTAAGCAGCGAACTTTAACAATGATTCCCTGGCTCTCCAAAATGGAGTCAACATATAAGCCTGAACCTGTGCAAGTGGTGCAAAGAATTGCACCTTTAGCTTCACAACCAGTGCATCGCGGATTATTTCCAATTGCTTTTTCATCTAAGGAAATACCAACTGGTTTCTCTATTTTTTCCTCTGGTATAGGTTTATCATAACAAAAGAGAGATTCAAGACTACTTCTTTGTCTATGCCTATCTCCTGGTGAACATGACTCAGCCTGAGAATTAAAAAAAGATTCCTGGTAAATCAATTGCACTCATACCAGTTCAATTTGTAAGCATAAATTGTCAACCCAATAACATGTTTTCATTAGATGCACATCAAACACATGATATTTTAAAAGGACTGGTTTATATTAAGGAGACTCGTCAAACACATGATATTTTAAGAGGACTGGTTTATATATAAGGAGACTCGTATCTTAACCCAAAATATATGAATCCTTTCCCATAAATAATCCACTCTATTTGTTTGTTAGCTTCTGATTGACGATTTATTAGTTATTTTAAGATAATCTCTGTCAGGAAAGGTTAGATATACTAACAGCAGTGCATTTGGAAGCGTCCTTTTGTTGTTTCAATGGTAATAATTAAAAAAATACATTAATTCCTGGATCACTAAATCTATAGAGCTAATTTTGTTTTATATAGACGAGAGACGATCTGCAGACACATCCATGTTGTATGTACAATCAACTCCTTGAACTAGTACAACTTCTATAACCCTTTGAAGCAACTGAGCTCTGTGCCCAGAAAATAGTTTTTGACAAACTGACAATAAAAATGAAAGAATCGATGCCTTAAGCACTCATAGCAGCATTACTATAAGCAAAACAATAATTTTGATACAAAGCCATAGAACTCAAGGACCATGTCCTTTGATACCACTAACTGAAATAACTGTCAGAATACAATTATACGGAGACATACTCACCAGAAATGACACGTCAATAATATGATAATCATTCTAACCAAAACAAATAAAATGAACTTTTTAGTTAAGTAAATTACCCAAAGACAAGAGATTTGCTGCGCCTGTTTGAATACATACACACACACATATATATATAACGAATTAAACTAAGAAAACAAAGATTACTCTAAGAGTTGAATTCCATTTAAAACGAAAAATTCAAAATAAAAAAAATCTAAAGGTGGAGATGAGAAAACGACTGACCTCATGAGAAGCAGAGGCAGAAACACAGCCATTTGGGGTGATGGCACGTATTTTTGTAATCAACCCAATTCCATTAAATCCAGCAGCAACCTTAATGTTGTTTTTCGAAATCAATTTCGGCGAAGAACAAACAGGGAAAACTATGGAGGAACCAATTCTAATAACAGAATCCATGGTAACAAGCAAAACAACACAATAGGAACAAGTAGAAAATAAAAACAAAGAGATTTGGTCTATCAGTACCCCTAAAATTCTACAGAATCCCAGAAATGTCAAGCCCTCAAATTGTAAGGAATGAACAAAATTTAAGGAGGTTGAAGCATAGTGAACTTCGGACAAATCGAGACTCTGCCAGTAATGCCTTCATTTATCGACTATTGAGTAGAGCTTCTATTCCCAGTTTCGTTGTTAACGATGTAAATCAAACTCGGTTTGTAAGTTAAATTCAAAGCATAAATGGGCTTAGATTCAAGCACAGAGCTAATAACATGGGCCTACTAAGAAAGTCTTCTCAAATTTTCATTTTATTTTAGTTTTTAAATTTTCTCGAAAACTAAATTCATCCCAAAAAGCCGAAACATACATATGTATTATAAAGGGAAAAGAGGTATATTTCCTTTTTTTTTAAGATGCAGATTTTCAAATGGTTTTATTTATTTTAAAAATATAAATTAATTAAAATATCTTAGAAGAATAAGAGTGAAAGGTTTTAAAGGAGCCTAGGGAAAATTAGACCAGATTTAAACGAGCCTACGTATAACTAGAATATCATCTAAAACATTGAGCCACTAACTTAAGATATTTAAATTAACCTTGAGTTAGAATCTAACTAATATTAAAATAACTTGATAAATGTATAATAGAAATTTTTAATATTAAAATAAATAAATTGTCCCTAATATAATATAAATGTTATAATTCACTACTTCACTTACAATAAAACTTTTATCTCATATTTATTTTTAGCTAGTAATAAACTAAATAAGGATCTTAAATATTTTATTTATTATTACCTGTATATTTATTTCAATATAAGAAATGAGTCATATGAAACGATTAGGTAATAAAAAATATCATTAAGCTAGTGTTGCATACGTTATTTACAACAAAAATTGACCAATGTCTTCCTACTTACATTCTGTGTGTTATTTATAGTGGCTAATCTTAAATCTTAATATTATTATTATTCAACATTCACACGAGCATTGGCGTCACATGCTAATCAAACTTATCTTATATCGTCGCCGTTAAAATATGAGGGGTAAGGACGTTAATATATTGTCAAATGATGGCGGATTATTTTTAAAACTCTACATATTTGTGAAGAAAATGGGAAAAGCATATAAAAAGGGGATCAAACACATTATCTGTGATCTTAAGGGATTAAGCTCAACAGATACAATTATGAAAAATAAGAAAAGTGGTAGTTGTTATTTAGTGATTACTATTTATTAACGATAATGTTCATGTAAAAAAAATTATTTTCATAAAAAATAAACTTCTTGTTGAATAAAAATCACTAATATCCACTAAATCATGCTCTTTAATTAATTCTTCAAGAAAATGAAAGTAAACCACACAGCATAGGCACATGATGATCAACGTTGCGCTAATGTTACCGCTCCTTTTAGTTGTTCAAATGAATAAATGGGAAGTTCATAAATACAGTGCTCACCACAAACTCCTTAATAAGAAGAAACTATTTTCTATAAATTATTAATTTAAGATAAAATACCACACTTAAATATAACTTGAATAGATAAATATAGTAGTAGAACTTTTTAAGTAATTTTATTCCGTTATAAACCATGATGTCATGCTAGAAACACTATAAAATAATCATAATCATAATATCATGGCAGAAAGTGGCTAGGGCCTGGCCCAAGGCCCAATCGAGCCGACAAGACTTGGTTCAATTTTTAAAATTTTAAAATCAAATTAAATTATAATTAAAATTAATAAAAAATTAAAATTAAAGTTATCAATTTAATTAATTAAAGTTATATTGATAAGAGATAGTTAAAAATACAAGTTTGAAAATACTTAAATTGAATTAATTAATTTGAATTTAATAATAACTTTCCATTGACATTATACCTTTATCTTTTATTTAAAAATTAGATGTCATAAGACCTTTTAGTTCAAAAATAAAATAATTAGAATTTGATCGAATAATATATATTATATACATGCTTGGAATTTGCCAATTTTTTAATAATTTCATCAAAAATATTTACATTCGATCAAAACCTGCTTGGATAAATTATCACAGGGTAAACAATGATAATCATATAAATATATAAATATACAATTATATGTTCAAATTGTAGATTTAGTGGTTGAGTGGAAATAGTAAATTCTATTTTCATATTCCCAAAAAGTTTGAGATTTTATAATGAATGAATAATATAATAACTTACATGTAGTGATAGAATTAATAAGATAAAATTAAATTAACTAATGGTGGAGGATATGATTATAGAAAATAAAAAATATCATAATTGAAGTGATCAATATGGTTAATTATAGTTACGAATTTCAATTGATTACGAATTTCAATTGAGATTTTATAATAAATGAATATATAATAACTTACATACAATGATACAATTGATTAAGAATTTCTAAAAATTTTGATTAGGAAAATTAATTAGGAAAATTGATTAGAAATTTCAATTGATTAGGAATTTCAATTCAGTTGACTAAGTTAATTATAGTTAGGAATTTCAATTCAATTAATTACAATTTTTTATTTTTACTTAAATAATTAATTAATTATTAAAAGAGAGAAATGATAAAATCAAACTTATTAAATATATTAATATTTACTGTACGCGAATAATTATCCAAATGATTTTACAAAAAACGATACAATTGACAAAAATTAAGATAATATCATGACGGACAGACGAAGATTGAAAACTGGATACTGGAGACTAGGGAGGATAGACTAAGAGAGTAACTAATCATTGTTGTTAGGATCATCAATAGTTTGGATCAAATCATATATATATACAAACATTATATTTAGTAATGTAATATTAAAATTAAAGAAATATTTAGGACATGAAAGTAATTAATAAATAATTAAATGTACCTTCATCTTCATATATTTGACCAAAATATCGTGCAATTGGTCGATGAGTTTGACTAGTCACCTCTGTATTGATATCTGTGGTTGTATTAATAGAAAATTAAAAATACAATATTAGGTAAGATAATTGACCAAGAATTTATCATCAATATCTTCATCATTTAACCAACTTTGGGCACACATAAGTACTTCCACAGTACGAGGATAAAGTCGAGCACAATGAGGAGTAATAACCTAACCACTGGTGCTAAAAACAAATTCCGAAGCAATCATGAATGATGGAATAGCTAATAAGTCTTACGCAATGACTTCCATGATCATAAAAGTATTTCCACAATTCTTCCACCATAATAATATATCGAATTACTCACCTTCAACTTCGAGCACACAATCTTCAGTCAAATATTTATCTAACTCCATCTTATTATAAGAAGTCCTAGCCTTTTTCTCTTTCATAAATTTTAAAAGAGAAAGTGATAATCTTCGGTTAAAAGATGAGGTAGAACTTGAAACTGTACCTAAAGTTGAACTGCCTAAACTACTACGATCCTGATCATGAGTTTTTTCCATTTTGAGTTGATAATCATTAAACAATTCTTAATGATATCTTCATATTCTTGAGCTCGATCATTGTACATTGCATCATAAATAAAAGTAACCTCATCTATCTTGTATCTCGGGTCCATCACATGTAACACTGCAACAATATATCCAATCACAGACTAATACAAATACAACTTCTCCATCATATGTTCTGCCATAATCTGAATAACCTCATTAGAGTCAAACATCCGCAGTGATAAAGCATCATTTATATCACACATAGTGCTAAAGTAACAATATAAAGTTGGATAATTTGTTCCCAAGAACAATTTAGTCGCATTATAAAATAATTCCAACTTCACATAAAATTCTTTAGCCAACTCCTATTGATCTTCTATAGGCACGCAAATGTACTGATAATCTTTTTCCCTTAGTATAGTAAAAACCTTAGCATATGGGATTATCGACAACAACATCTTGAAAGTTGAGTTCCATTTGGTTGGACAATCCAAAACTAACTTTTTTGTACTTGGAATGCATAAAATGTGTGCAACATATTCAAATTTCTCAACTCTTTTAGGAGTTCTACGCCAAAATAGAACACTATTTCGAATACAATCTATTGCTTCCTTTATCATCTCCAACCCATCCTTCACAATCAAGTTAAGAATATGAGCAAAACAACACATATGAAATAACCTACCACTAACCAATAAGCTCTCAACCTGCATCTTGCTCTTCAATTTCTCAATCATAACATCATTCGTACTACAATTGTTGATTGTGATGGTGGATACTTTGCTATTGATGTTAAAATCCATTAAACAGTCTTTCAACATAGTTGTCAACTTTTCACTTGTATGTGATTTCGACACATAAATGAACCTATCATATACAAATATTACCAACATCAATCACAAATTCATAACATAATGAAAAATTAAATGACAATAATATTAAATAATATGTATTACCTTAAAAGTTTATTGCGTAACGGCTAATCATTATCAACATAATGTGCCGTCACATCATATAACCCTTCAATTGATTATCAATTGTCCACATATCGATTGTTATAACAATCCATCCTTTAGTACTCAACAATGCTCTTAAAATCTCTCTTTTCTTATCCTCGTAAATTTTCAAGATACCTTTCTTCATTGTATTCTGACTTGAAATCTTGAAAGTCAGTTATAGTGAATGACAAAACATTCTGAATCTATTACTTTCAACCATAAACAGTGGTTGTTCATCTCCAATAACCATAGAAGCCATCAAATACCTTGATCTATTGTTGTCATAAGTTGTTTTGGTTAATCCATTTTTCACTTTCATAAGATTAAGGATAAAAAAATGTTTGACCTCCTAATACTATCTTCCTTATATTACATGAATTCACATGTCTTTTTAAATGAGACGTTCCACCTTTTGAACTGCAGGTCAACAACTTCTGACAATATATACATTCTGCTTTTTTCCCCTTCCGTCAATTTAGTCTTATTAAAGTGATTCCAAACTTCACTTTGTAATTGAGTTCGAGTTGAACTTCTATCTTCACTTGGTATGGGAATAGAAGTTTCTACTTCTATCTTTGGTATTGGATTACAACTCTCTATTAAAGGAATATGCTCATCTATCTGAAACAATCAACATATAGATTCTTGAGGTTAGAAATAATCAACATATAAATGTTTAAGGTTAGAAACAATCAAAACGAGCAATAATCTCATCAAAATCAATAGTTAATATTCTCTGCACAACTGTTCCCTAAAGATCAACTAGCATCATTTAAAATCAAAATTTATATTCTAAGCAGGGATAACTTTTGGCATTTTTCATTAATTGGATTTAGTTATTTAGTTGGTTTAGGATTCATAATGATGATAGATGAACTACATATCTTCTTTAGTATTGGTTTATTGACCTCGTTAATGGGAAAACGTCAAGCTTATTTATGATAAGAAAACTACCAATAAGTTATTATAGGTTGCAGAAGAAAGGAACAGCTTAGGCCATTTTTTTTAGATGATAGAGTGAATTAGAATTAGTAATAGGAACTACTCACGCCTATATTCTATTTTTGGTTACAGATATTTAGTAATAATTTGCTATAGTTAAGTTCTAATTAGTATGTGATATTTGTTAAGTTTTTGTCAATCAACTTCAAGATAAATATTACAATATCTTTAATTAATTACAAGGCCCTTTTACTTGTGAGAAAATGATAAATTTTTAGTTAAAATCCAATCAGTTACTAATTAGAGTATTGTTCAAGTTGAAAACACATAAGATAAAGATGTTTAAAACCAAATGAAAAGGTTCATCATTTTCTAATAATGTTATCTCTGGCTTTTGATTTCCTTTTTCTACCTGAAAGGAAGAGTTTTAAATTTCTTTGTCTCTTTCTTTTACCCAAAATAATGACCCTAAAACCAGAAAGGAAGCCAACAATTACAATAAGAAGATTCTTTTTTATGTTTTTAACAAAAGGTGATAGACTAAGAAAGACCATCTTACAAATTGAACAAAAGCATCTTAACTACATTAATTATAGTGAATATTGCATCCTTGTCTTCCTTTACACACTTTATTACCACTATTATTAAATTTTACATCCTAAAAACTTCATTACATTCAAACTTTGGATCAAATATCTCTTCAATCTACAATGTCATTCTATAAACTCCACATTATATATCTCTCGCATGTGACACCAAAATTCTCAACTTTGTCTCTTCCTCACTTTCTAACTTAACCCTAATAATAGGATGAGGCAATGGATAGGAAAGAGGTAGAGTTAGAGCTCTAACAAGAGAGTGGTACAGGCAACACAAAAGATGTTGACAGTGGTAGTTAAAGAAATAGTTTTATGTCACAAAAACCAAAACCATAAATTCTCTCGTTCAAAATTTTAAGCCTTAAGGCTCCCTATTTACAACTCATTAGCATATTAAAAAAAGTAGGAGATAGCTCACCAACTGGTTAGGACCTTATGGATAACCAAAATAGCTTTATAGTTAGAATATATGCATTTTATTATCTTTACAATTGAGTTCAACAACGTCATCTATACGCCATGGTATGAAAGAAACTAAAGGCAACTAAAGAATTAAAGGAAAGAAGCAAGAGAATTTAAAATTTAAAAACTACAAACAAACATCCATTTACAGCAAAGAAAAAAAATAGAAACATAGGGGCGTTTCATCAAACACCTAACATGCATTATGCCATATTTCCATTAGTACAAATCACAAATTAGCTAAATCATCAAACTATAAATAACTACTCAATACAATAATTTCCACACAATAAAATTTGAATAATAAACCAAATATGAATATTGAAAGTACCTTACTTATTAATACGTTGGTTAGTTAATGGCACTAGTGAGTGGTGACTAGTGGTGTAGTGGATGTGCGACGACTAACCAGAGAGCTGGGAGAGCATACACTGATGGGAGAGATAGAGAAGAAGTATGGGGAGTGAAGATTGAAGAACAAAACATAATTTAATGAACAGAAGAAGAAATGAAGAATAAAGGAGAAGGCACGTCACATGTCTGGAAATTAACTAAAAGCAAAACAACGTCATTTTTCTTCCTTCGTAACTGTTATGAGTAAACCAAAATGAAGATATTTTCACTTCCTATGTAACCATTATGATTGAAGCAAAACAACATCGCCAAAATGAAGATATTTTCACTTCCTATGTAACCGTTATGATTAAAGCAAAACAACATTGTTTTGTTATAAGTAAACCAAAACAAAGTTATTTTCACTTCCTATCTAACCTTTATTATTGAAGCAAAATGACTTCGTTTTGCCTCTGAAACAAAATGATGTCATTTTGCTTATAATTTAACTCTGTTTTGTTTAAAACAAAACAATGTTATTTTGCTTAAAAAACAAAACTATGTTGTTTTGTTTGTTGAGCCTATTGGGCCTCAATCTGGACTTAGGCTTGTTGGCCAAAGCTCAAGGCTCGACTCGAGGTCTGACAACCTAGGCCTGAGGAAGCCCCAAACCTAATTACCTGGCCTGAGGCCCGGTTTGACTAGGCCTGACCTATTGACCACAGGTTAGGTCGGGCATATTTTATCACTCCTATTTGCAAGTCACCTTCCGTCAGTCAAAAACAAACAAGAATTTAGTTATTTTTTTAAATACTAAACTAATATTAATTTAACTCCTATTTGTTAATTACATCCCTCTTTCTTTTTTAGGTCCTTTTACTTTCTTTCATTTTAGTTTTTTTATATTTATATATTAAGACTTAAAAAAGGATTAGATGCTTATTATAAAATAATATTTTTATACAAAGTTAAATTAAAAATAAATTGAAATGATTGTTTATTTTTATAGAGAATAATCTACTTAAGATAAAAAGGATAAAATTTTCATAATATCTTAATTGTTTTGTAATTAAATCAAATTGAAAAGAACTACAATCAACTATTGTAGGAATTTTAAAAAACGAAGAAGAAAAGACTCCCCAAAATATGTACTAAATTGTCTACCCAATCATTTTTTTTTAATTTCCTAAAGTCAAGGACTTTGCTGTACAAAAGTGGGACATGTTAAACAAGACAATAAGTTGTTAGTGTTAGTTATAACAAGAAGTTTAATTATAGAGCACGAATCAACATTGAACTTATATTAACAGAGAAAATGAGAAAAAATAATTGTTTTGATATCCATTACTTGACGAGCTTCTGAACTACTTGAACAAATTCCTCAACAATTAAATAAGATCCTAAAACTTTCGATTAACCTTTATGAAAGTTATGTATATTTATGTCGTTAACATCTTTATGTTACTTTCTTAATGTGTGACCCTCTTAACGAGTCAGAGAAATTAAATGTCCACAAACTTAATTAAGCAAGCAACAGGAGACTTAAGCAGCTATTTATAGTAACCTTATTGGACCTCCACATCACAAGCCCAATACATAATCGGTCTACACTTATTAGGGCTAATTTTTCTCACTAGAGTTCAACCCATCGAATTAGATCCTTTATTAGGCTTATTTATTATCTTTAATAATTTATTGATAAATATTATAAAAGAGATTAAAATAAATTTATCTTTAGGTTCCATCTAATATGTAATTATTATCAATGATAAAATTATAACAACATTGACATTAATGTTAAGTCAAGGAGACTTCACTTCTTCTATTAATTTTGATGAAAGTCAAATAATAATAATAATAGAAGAGTGTGTGAATTGTTTTGATGAGTTTAATTAAGTGTGCAGATAATTGTAAGAGGCACAAATCATAAAGTCATCAGACGAAGTGAAGTCATTAGATGAAGCGAAGTCTAGATGAAGCAAAGTCATCAGACGAAGCGAAGTCATTAGACGAAACGAAGTCATCAGATGAAGCAAAGACATAAGACGAATTATACAAAACAAATCAAGACGTTATAATTGAAGACCAACTTACAACGTCAGTTAGTTAGTTAGTTGGAGTTGGTTACAGGACTCAACTAACAGCTGATCTCTAAAGATTCTACAAGCAGTTTTCAAGAGGACCGTTGGAGAATTTTTCCATCAACTTGTTTCTAAATGTCGGCCCCATGAAAATTTTTTCCATCAACTTAAGCATAAGAGCTTAAGGAAAGAATGCATGAGAAGAATTTAAGGGCATTTTCGGTATATGGCTTAAATTACAAAGATAAAGTGGACTTTTGGGTAAAGTATGGTGGACATGTCTTGGAGCAGATGGTAACGTGAATGGAGGTAAAAAGAAAAGAAGATAAGTGAAGCTTCGGATGAGAGAAGAAAGAAGAGAGTTGAGAGTTAGGCTACCATTTTTGTGAGACTAAAGAGAGAATCCGAGAGCAAGACAAAGGGGGAAAAAGAAAGAAGGAAGCAAGAGTCTTCT
>JAOQMS010000002.1:10325394-10341515 GCA_027563885.1 Erythroxylum longipes | reverse complement strand
TGCTGGAGATAGGATTGATAGAAAGAGTACAAGTGGAGGTTGTCACTTTCTTGGTCATAATCTAATTTCTTGGTCAAACAAGAGACAAAGTTCAATTGCTCTATCTACTGCTGAAGCTGAATACATGTCAGCTACAAGCTGTTGTTCACAAATATTATGGATAAAGTATCAATTAGAAGACTATTCTATCCAAGAAGATCAAATTCCAAACTTCTGTAACAACACAAGTGCTATCAATCTCTCAAAGAATCCAATATAACACTCAAGGGCAAAGCATATTGAGCTTAGACATCATTTTATAAAAGATTATGTACAGAGAGGAACTATCAATCTACAATTTGTTGAGACGAATCAACAATGGGAAGATATCTTCACCCCTTAAGTGAAGACATATTCAAGGAGATAAGACAAAGTTTGAACATGGTTATGTTAAATGATCATTCGTCTGAAACTCCATAACCCAGACGATACGTCGCATTGAAGCAGAAACATCGCAAGGAATAGTAACAGTAATTTTACTTATTAGTATCAATTAATGAGTATCTGTGAATCAGTCACAGACGTTACTAACGACAACTTTGTGTAGGAGTGCTTATAAAAAGATATCTCTCAAAATCTCAACACTCTACATTCTAGAATTTTCTTCTTAACTGACTTACTTCAAAGTGCTCTCAACAAAGGTGATTCAATCCTCTGTTCTTTACATCAAATCTTTTTCGTTCTTATCCTTCTCAATCGTTTCTATATACTAACCCTGCTTGTTTAAGCGAAATACATTTCTGTGTTTAGTGTTTATACATTGTAGATTACAAGAATGTCGAAATCTCTTGCCTATGGGAGATTTGTTGATTTCACTGCTCTCAAGGAAGATCGAATGGCGATCTAACCTGAGATTAAAGCAGCTGGATGGGAAAACTTCTTCAATATACGAGAATTGGTGTATCCAAATGAAGTATATGAGTTCTGGAAAAATGCAAAGATGGTAGATAACACCTTGGTATCTATGGTAGACAGAATGTCAGTGATTGTGTCACAAGATTTTGTTATGAGGGTTACTGAATGTCCAAATGAAGGAGCAAAGCTGTTCAACAATACAAAGTGGATTGCTTAAAGTCATTTAAATGAAGATAACATCAATCGACAACTATATGGATCGAGTAATCCAGGAGTCAAGAAGTCTTCAAATCTAATTTCGAAGGCTAGGGTTCTTCATTCAATCTTTGTTCACTGTGTTTTACCAAGAATGGGATCGAAGGATTTTGTGACAACCAGTGATGAACAGTGTATACTCACACACAAAACTATTAATCTTTCGTTCTTGATTCTGACTTACATGATGAGGACTCAGGAGAAGTATCATCTGAAGAGTGGTTTGTTACCTTATGGTATGATGTTGACGAGATTATTCAAAGAATCTGGAATCCTAGTTGATAGAGGAAACAGAGTAAAGCTTAATATTAAGGGTGTTATCCATACCTCTACTATTTGCAGAATGGGGTTTAAGATAGTTGAATCGGATAAAGATGTCATATCAAAATCACAGTCTAAGGGGGAGCTTTCAATCAAAAGAAGCATAAAAGAAGATGTTTCATCTGGTATGTAAGCAAAACCTCAATCAACCGGAAGAATCTCAACTGAGCTGGCAAAAGTTGAACAATCGTCTTATAAGTCAATTCAAGCTAAGACGATTCCTGAAAGGAAGGAAAGTGGAAAGGTTCAACAACCAACTCACAAATGCCTTTAAAGAGAAATGTTAAGACACTTCAATCAGGAAGACCTAAGAAGTCCAGAAGGTCACCAAGATTGCAGAAGAAGCAAAAAATTCTGACTCTTGGTCAAGTTTCTGAAAGTGTAATAGAACAACAACAACAACCTAGTAAAGCAATTGTCTCTATCCCTCAGACTCAATCAAAACAACCGTTTGGAGAGACAGAGATAAAAAGGAAGTTAGTATTTGAGCAGAAGAAGTCTCAATAACTATCTTCCAAGTTGGCAGAAGAGCAGAGGAAGACGAAGATGATTCAGAAAAGAAAGGTTGAAAAGTAGCAACCAATCTATAACCCTCCTCAAATAATGAAGAAAGAAGATTTGAAAATGAAGATGATAGAAGAATCAATACCTGATCGAAAAACAGGTTTGATTATCATTAGAGAATCTTCTAAACAAAAAGTTAAGATTTAAGTTCAACCTGTAATTTTAAACAATCAGACGATACATCTTCTTAGCCCTGAAGATAGAAGATTGTATGGTATTCTGCGAGATGAAAAGGCAGAACCATATCCATTGAAGATGACTAAAAATCCTTACATAATCTATCCAGTGACAAGCAGAACAATGATAAAGATTGTACCGGATGTACAACCTAAACGTCCAACACTGGTAGACAACAAAGATAAAGGCAAGAATAAGAAATTCCCTGAGAAGCAACAAGATGATCTCACAGAAGAAGAAATTTGAGTGGCAATAAACAATATAGACAATGAATGTCGTACAGCTCAACCTGTAAGCATCTATATTTCTCATCACAGTTCAAGACCATCAGGAAGCAAATTTGGCATATCAACAGTAGATGAAAGTTTCAAGGTAGTTGGGAAAATATCGAAAGGAAGATACAAAAAGATTACAATTGAAGGCATCAATTTCTATTTAGAAACCTTTGTGCACTTACTTGTTCATTTTAGACCCATAGGTTTCATTACTTCTGTCAAAGATATCCTACACCTTCTAGGACCCATTTTGAAACTACCCTACCCTGATGATCATGACATTCCTCCACAAACACAATTCTTTCAATTACCTTCCATTAAAATTATCGAATTAGATGATTCAATCAGAAAACCCTCTATCTCTAAGTATCTTCATCCACGAAGAGAAAAGCTACAAGACTCGACCGATAATTTGGAGTGCTTGAGGAATTTCATCACATGGACTGAAGCTAGTCAAAAGCAGAAGGAAGAACATGAAGCCTTAGCTAAACATATTCAAGGAATTGATACTAAGGTTGATGAACTACGTGACTCAGTGGGTGATCTTCATGAGGAAGTAGCACTTCTACGTGTGACTATAAAAGAAGACCTCAAGACGATCCGCACTAATATCAAACATATGTTCTCTAAAACATTGAGCATCTGAAATAATTTCTTTTTGATTAATAACAAATAGGGAGAGAATAGTAGGAAGCAAAGGAGAAGGAGAAGATTTTATTTTGGAGACTTTATTTTAGCTTATTTTTATACATTGTATATCTTGCATTATTCGTCTAAATAAATAAATTTTTTCTGAAAATTATTCGTCTGAATATTCTTTCGTTTATCTTATAATATTATGATTATTTGTTATCATCAAAAAGGGGGAGATTGTTAAGTCAAGGAGACTTCACTTCTTCTATTGACTTTGATCAAAGTCAAATAATAATAATAATAATAATAGAAGAGTGTGTGAACTGTTTTGGTGAGTTTGATTAAGTGTGCAGATAATTATAAGAGGCACAAATCATAAAGTTATCAGACGAAGCGAAGTCATGAGACGAAGTGAAGTCATGAGACGAAGTGAAGTCATCAGATGAAGGGAAGTCGTGAGACGAAGCGACGTCATTAGATGAAACGAAGTCATCAGATGAAACAAAGACATAAGACGAATTATACAAAACAAATCAAAACGTTATAATTGAAGAACAGTTTATAACGTCAGTTAGTTAGTTAGTTGGCGTTGGTTACAGGACTCAACTAACAACTGATCTGTAAAGATTCTACAAGCAATTTTCAAGAAGGTCGTTGTAGGTTTTGACTATAAATATCACTTGTAGTCATAGAGAAAAGTATTAACAAAATAACAAATACAATATACTCAACACATAGCCTTACAACTCTGAACCTTCAACTCTCAATTCTTTATTTACTATACTGTAAAAAATAGCTTTAGTGAAAAGAAGAAAGAAGAGAGATCAGGTTGACCTGTAACGTGAGTTTAGAAAACTCAAAATCTTTCAGTGAAAGGCTAGGCTACAGCTTGAAGAGGCTAAGATAGCAGATAAAAAATACTTTGTGAAAGAGACCTGAAGAGGCTCTAGAAGTGTGAAATAATACTTGTAAAAGTTGAAAGAGATAATGAAATCTCAAATATACTCTGAGAACTGGACGTAACCCTAAGGTTAAGGGTGAACCAATATAAATCGGGGTGTCATATTCCTTAACCCTTATCTCTTTAATTTCATGTCGTTAGTAGAATAGATACTATTTCTGCTGTTGCATTACTCAAACAATTTAAGTGCGTTGTTTTGTAAATTTTCTGAATCTTTCAAGAAAATTAAGAAGTTTTTAAAGATTTCAATTTTAGACGATTTATCACGATTCAACCCCCCTTCTTGTGTATTCTTACATATTACGTGATTTCTATAGTAACAAGTGATTTACTTCAATTAATAACCAAACAAGTTCTTGTTTTATTTGAAAGAAAAACATAAACTGAAAACAGAAGATGAAAACTAAAAATCACAATAGAGAAATAAAAGTGGAACCAAACAACCCCTAAGTTTATAAAAAAAAACTCATAATTAATAATTATCCACTTAACAAAATCACTAACATTACCTCCCTTTAACAAATATTAACTACAATAGTTATAACAATAATAAAATCAGTAAAAGTGGTTAAGTAAAATCAATGTATAGGTCAACCAATTTAAACATTTTGTTCTAAAGATAACAAAAGTCCATCATTTGATCCCGCAAGGCTTTTGATATTAGAAAATATCAAATACATGTGTCATATGCAACACAAATCCAATACAATCATACATATTTAATACCTCACTAACATGAATGAAAAAAATAAAGTGTGGCAAACTATGATGATATCCATATGATCTTAAATATATCATATTTTTGTTTGTTGGTTTCAATTTCTCCGAATTGTATGTTAAATTGCATCAAAGAGATTTGTTTTTTCTCATTGAATGTAAAACTGCAATAGAGAGTACCCTTATGGGATTAAATACTTATCCTTATGGGATTAAATACTTATATCCCCTATGTCTTATCAAATCCATGGATTTATATATGTATTTGTATGTGTCTTGAAGACAGAGACTCAAGACCTATTTGTATATATATGACCAATGGCCTTTAAAATGCTTAAGATCGGCATAAATCTTAAGACATTCACATGTATTATGACAATGTACAACAAGATGTATGACTAAAAACAAAATGATGACTTGAATATGTACAAAAATCTAATGTCATAATATATGAAATCTATACAAATGTATCATAGAAAATACAGTAATCCCTAACTAACAGTATTTAAAGACTTAAACCTCATACTATACACATGTTGTTAAAAAATAACTGGGTAAAGTCCTCTAGTCAAAGGATCAGCAAGTATGTACTCAGTGGTCAAATCTTCTACCTCAATGTCATATTTCTGTATCAATTCGTTTATAGTCAAATATATGACCTCCAAATGCTTAGACCCTTTGATGTTCCTATTGTTGTTATTGAATAATAAAATAATACGATCATCACAATATAACTGAATCGGTCTAGTTACTGAATCAACCATAAACAACTCATAAATCAAATTCCTGAGACAAATTGCTTATGAAGTAGCCCCATAGTATGCCACAAACTTTGCATGTATAGTCGAGAAAGTTACCAGTGTCAGCTTTACACTCTTCTACAATACTGCATCATCTGCTAATATAAAAATATATCATGATGTGAACTTCCTATCATTTAGGCAAATAGTAAAATTTGAATCTATAGAACCTATAAGGTCTAGATTATTGACTTTCCTAAATTCCAACACATTATCCTTAGTTCCCTTCAAATATCTCAAAATTCATTTAATTGCATTTCAATGGTCCGTTCTTAAGTTAGCCAGATATTGACCCAACAGTCCAATAATAAATGCAATGTTTAACATAGTGCAAATCTAGACATACATCAAGCTACCAACTGCACTAGAATAATGTACATGCTTCATAACCTCTCTCTTTGTATCATGATTTAGACATTGACCTAAAGATAATATTTCACCATGAGAAATTGGTGTTACAATAGGTTTGCAATCAGTCATATTAAACCTTTGTAACACTCGCTTAATGTATGCTCTCTATGAGAGATCAGACAAGGATTAAGACCTATTGTCGGTGAATCTAAATACCTAAGTCAAAAGATGTCTCGCCAAGCTCCTTCATGTTAAAATGCTTGACCACCAAAATTTGCTTAACCTTATGCAAAATGATCAAATCATTTGAATCAAGAAGATATCTTCCACATATAAAAGTATAAAGATAACCTTGCTCCCTCTAACCTTATAATATAAGCATCTTTCATCTTTATTTTTTACAATGCCAAATGAGGTAACAACCTCATCAAACTTTAGGTACCATTGCCTAGAGGTTTGTTTCAAAACATATATAGATTTCCTCAGGCTACAAAATTGACATACAAACCATGTCAGCTTTGTCTTGATCCTGAAATCCTTCAAGTTGTTTTATATAGACCTCTTCACAAAGATCTCCATTCAAGAAAGCATTTTTGATGTCCATCTGATGTACCTCTATATCAAAATGAGCCAATATTGTCATAATCATTCTAAATGCATCCTTAGATGATATAGCAGAATAGGTAACATTAAAATCAATCCATTCTCATTGATTGAACCCTCCAGTAACCAAACAGGCTTTAAACTGCTCAACTTTACCTTGATGGTCCTTTTTGGTCTTGTAAATCCATTTACAGTTGATAGGTTTACAATTATGAGGTAAATTCACAAGCTCACACACCTTATTATGCTTCATGAATTGCATCTCATCCCTCATTGAATCCCACCATAAATCTACATAAGGTCTAGAAACAACCTTGGTAAAGGTCACTAGATCTACTAAATGTCCAATATCATAGTCTTGTTCACCTAAATTGACTATGTAATCAGAAGAGATAACATGTCTTCTCACTCCAGTGGATCCTCGTAATTGAATTGGTTTAGTATGATCCTATGTCTCAGGAATCTTAGTTTGTATAGGTATTGTTTTTTGTCTCTGTACTAGTATGGTATTGAGACTTAGGTCCACTAGTTTTGATTGTAAAAGTGAAGCATATGAAATAATTGTAGTATCCATCCTTTTATCATTTGATGGATGAGAATGAACAACCTCATCAAGATAAGATGGACCACCCTTATCACAGACATTATACTCTAGAAACCTAGTAGTTTGTGTTTATACTTGTTGGCCCCTAGTCTCGGTTCCTACTGTACGGCGACAAGTGCCAAAATTTGGGGACTTTCAAAATAAGATATATAACTAAAATAAAATAAAGATAAAAGAATTCATGGTAAGACTTTTTAAATTATATACATATATATATATATGAATAATTAACATCAAGGTAAAAAGAATTAAATTTCTTGATGGGAGTAAAAACAATTAAACAAACAATTAAATAAAAAAAGAAGTGCAAAAGTCACAGGCGTGACTTAAAAAAAGTCACGAGCGTGAGAATAAGACTCACGGCCGTGAGAGGGGGGTGTCGCAATTGTGCTTGTGCACAATCGCAACTTTGGTGAATAGTAGTGAATTGTCGCGATCGTGCACTTTCATGAAAAATGGGGTTTGTCACGATCGTGCTTGTGCATGATTGCGACATTCCAACTGCACATTCCTACTTTAATACAACACAACTTTCTACTTCGAAGTCCAAAAATTACAAACTTTATGTTGTTGGAAAGCTAAGAGAAAGATATACAACTTTCATGAAGACAATTTTGTCAAATTCTACCTAGATCAATACAGTTTATTCATTAAATTTTCAGAATACATTTTTATTCCCTTTTACCTCTTTTCTCTCTACTGTCAATATATATAACTTCTATGCATTTCAAAAGTACCGATTCCAACAATCAAAACCATACATACAAAACTCCCAGCCTAACCAATTTCTTTAGAAAAATTTATCCAAGGCCTTCAAACATCTAACAATTTTATTCCCAACACATTGACAACTTAACAGAGAAGAAATTCTGAACATATACAAAATAGAATTTTTGCAATTTTCACTGTCATTTCTCTAACAAAAATAGAGATTGTACATAACTTCAAATTACATATTAAAAACCATTTTAGTAGCATAATACAAAATAATTAATAACGTTCATGCTTGATATGCTTCTAGAGTACTAAAAGTTTCTGAACTAACTTAACTACAAAAGATAGAAATTCTTGGAGTCAGCCAAAGTTTTTGCAAGGTTCAATGTCGATCTATTATTTCTGCACCTGAGGAGTGAAAAGATGATGGGTTGAGCTAAGAAGCTCAGTGGCTAATACGTTTATAGCCATATCCATTAGCATCGAACCACACATACAAAAACAAACATATACATAAATTTATATCACATTTAAATTTACGTTATTCACAGTTCAAGCTCACAGATAACCATATTCTTACACAAATTAAATCAGATAAATTTTTCTGTCGTCAAAACATAACACTCAATCATATGGCTTGTTTAGCAATTTAAAGTAAAATTCACACATATAATGGCTTGAGAGAATCCCATAGAACGAAATGGCGAAACCAAAGTTTATACCATGAACGAAATGAGTCCATTTTCTGGAGGTCATATGCCATAAGCGGGCAGCCGGGAGAAGGCTATAGGTCAACGTGCATATGACAAACGAAATGGTATCTCTCTTTCCTACGTAAGCAGATTTATGATGTTTACATATTTCATACCATAATGATATTTTCATGCTTCCTAGATTTTCTGTTTTTCATCAATACAAAAGCAACAGAATTCTTATAAAGCAAACATGATATAAAGTCACAAAATATTTTTCCCACATGCACAATGAATAAAAGCAAGCATTTAAGTACTAATACAAACAAATAATTCAGCTCATCAACATAACAACTATAATCATATTGCCCACATATTTACTTATAAATCCAAGCTCAAGTTTGTTCTTCCTCTTGCTCTTCATTTCAAAATTCTTGGTTCCCTTCAAACAAACATATTTTCATCCAATCAACATACATGAATAAAACTTTCATAAGCTTTAAATATCCAAAACTAAGCTTAGACTTAATATACTCTTGGTTTATCTAACTAAAAGAACTAAGATCTCTTGAAGGTATATAAAAAACTAATAAGAAGAATTTTGGTTCTCTTCTTTTTCTCTTCATTTACAGCATAAAACATATTTTGTCTACTTCCTTTTTCTATCAAAACAAGAAGAATCAATAAGGGTTACCTAAAAACCCAGCTGAATATTCTTCTTCCTCTTCTTTCTTCTTTCTTCTTTCTCTTTTCTTTCCTTCTTCTTCTCTTTCTATGCTTCAGTTTTCTCCTTCTCTTCTTCTAGTTTCTTCTACGACTTTCTCTCTTTTCTTACTTACTATACACGACTCTTTTCTCTTCTCTTCTTATTAGTTTAAGACCAACCTTTGTCTTTCCAAGCTTACCCTTCCTTATTAATCTAATGCCTTCTAACTCCTTAACTTAATTATAACTCTTTCTTTTAATTCATGCAACCATAAGAGATTCATAATATATCTAATTAAACTCCAAAATTGTTAATTCATGAATTCTAACTTATATTCATGCATGCTAATTTAATAAAATGAATTCTAAGAAAAATTCTGGGTCCAACAATACTCTTCTAAATCCTCCACCTCTACACTAAAATATGTATCGTTTAGAGTGGTCGAGATATCCAACAAAGTAATGAGTGGAACAAGAATGCAACTTATCTTTATATGGATTATGCAATCATACCTCAATAGGGTAGCTTTATACACAAATATAAGTAAGGCTAGGCTTCCACGCCTTCCAAATTTTAAAAGGTTTCTTTGAAACTAATTTACATGGGACTCTATTAAGTATATATAAAGCAATCTTTAAGGCTTCACCCTAAAGGTAATCAAGTAAATTAGTCATGCTTTGCATTGATCTCATCATGTCTTTTCAGGTGCAATTCCTTCTTTCAATCATCTTATTTTGCTCGGGACTGCTTGACATAATGAACAGAGCCATTATTCCACATGATTCTACGTATTTGGAAAACAAATCTTTTTCTTGTCCTAAAACCCCATGTTTGCCATAATATTCACCTCCAAGGTCAGATCTAACAATCTTAATAGACTTTCCCATTTGGTTCTCAACTTTAGCCTTAAAGATCTTGAATTTCTTAAAAACTTCAGACTTGTCTTTAAACAAGAGCATATATCCATAACTGGAATAGTCATTAATAAATGTCAAAATATATCTTGAATTACACAATGTAACTTTATAAGGTCTACATAGAATTGTATTTATGAGTTTCAATAAGTCAAAAGCATGAGTTGACTCTTTTTCTTTATTTTTGTCAACCTACCCCTGGAATAGTCAACACATTTTCTAGTTCATCATAATCTAAGTTGAAACAATGTTATCCTTAACCAAACCTTTTTAGTGACATGTTCGGTACTATATGAAAAAGCATACATCTTATTAGGGGCAAGACATATTCTATATAAGTCATATAGGGTTTAGGGTTTAGGGTTTAGGGTTTAGGGTTTAGGGTTTAGGGTTTTAGGGTTTAGGGTTTAGGGAGGCAGTACCAATATGTTTTTCATTGAAAGATAACTTTACAACAAAAGTTTCAATGACAAAACTATAACCTTCTTTATCCAAAACAGATATAGAAAACAAATGTTGTCTAAAAGATGGTATATAAAATGTGTCATTTAATATAAGATTATACCCATATCAAGGTTCAAACATCATCCCCTACAACGATGACATCAACTTCTCTGTTATTTCCCACCATCAATTTTTCCTCCTCCCTATTCGACTTTCTATTTTTCATGAACTGCATTATGGAAGCAATATGATTAAAAGCTTCACTATCTAGCCACCAAGAACTTGATATGACTATAACAAGATTAGACTCATGGATTATACAAGATAAGGAGTTACCTGATATCCCTGACCTTTCTTTCCAGGGTTTATCCTTCTAGCAGTTTAGTTTCTTATGTCTCTTCTTCTTACAAAAGAAACACTTCGTACTCTTTGCAACATCCCCAAGACCTCTAACAACACTAGGTTGACCAACATCTATATATGGAGGAAATTTAACTTTCTTACCTTTAAATTTATGGGCCTTTACCTTTTCGTTCCCCTCGGCTCCTATTAAGGCTATATGAGTTGTATTCTTCAGCTTCTCTTCTTCAACAACACTACATTTATGTCCTAAGATTCATTTTGAGAATTTTATATGGTAACCAAAATACCAAAATCTGATGGAAGTGTATTTAGACCTTTGGTGAACTATACAAGCTTCAGGAGTACAAATATTTAATGCCCTCAGCTCAGTATGAAGTTAGACCATCCTAATTATGTACTCCCTTACTCCTCTTGCTCCTGCATATCTCATAAAGTACAATTCTTTAATAAGGTACCTATTTTAGCATAAGATACCTTCTACCTCTGTGAGATATTATTGAGGAAATCCATTACTATGTTTGTTTCTAAAAATCCTCTTGGCATATGGTCTGAAAATCCTATAGGTAGAATAACTAAACACAACACCAGAGACATCTCCAAACATACAAGCAGAACAATTCAAATACTAACTTGAAAGGCTACTGTGATAACTTCATTCTCATTAGTACCCAAATAGATCCACAAGCACAAAGGACACATGTAACATCCCATGTTCGGGGCTAGACCCCAGAATAGTAAATTGAGTGTACTGTGTGAAATTAGAAATACATTGTATGCTCATGCATCATTGTATATTCGCACACATGTGAATATTTATTTTAGATACATTAAATAATTGTACATGCATTCACTGATATTTTCCGGGTATAATTGAGTTATAAATGCGATTTAAATGCGAATTGTGATTTTTATGTGTTGAAAAGTGATTTGGAGAATAGTATGATTATTTCGGAATGTTTGGTGAATTTTAGAGAATTTCCAAAATTTTGAAGTATTTTTGAACTAGGAAAAATATTGAATTATGGGCCAATCATAGAGTGACATGTGGCAGCTTTAAATGTTTGACAAATTAACGTGCACCACGGAATTGAAGGATTGCTCGGATCCAAGGAAAGAAGAAGAGGATAGATCTAAATTAACTAAATTAAATATGATACGCAGGGTTTCAAATTTACCTACTAGACCTTACGAAGAACTTGTCTAGAGTAACCTAGATAACGGGTAAAGAACAAACCAAGAAAGTTGCTTAGGATCAAAATCACGCCACAGTCTGATTCAGTTGATAAGTGATGTTTAATTCCTAAGTTGAAAAGAATAAAAGGGTTTTCTCCTCTCAAGATGGCAGGCAACACACGAGAAATAATATGATCAAAAGTTATTCGAAAACCCTAAAACATAAGTATTTATACCTAGGTTTAACGCTAAAAGACTTGGACCTAAAATACATGTAAGCACAAAATATAAATAACTTAAAACAACTCCAAATTAGAATAATAACGCCTCTCCTCTTGGGCTTAAGTGATAATGTGCAGCCCAATACAATGATCTTCAAGTCCCAAATGAGTCTAATCCAAAGATTTGAGATAAATGAATCAATTTGGCCTGTGATTCAGATAGCTCTCCTCTAATAGGCTTGGTGCACTCCATCCTCTCCACAAATTGGCCCACATGCGCATAGAGAACCTCTTTGAGTCTCTCAGTCCTAGCTCTGGACATAGGTCCAACTGGAATGACAAGCTCGACTCCGTCATGCACGCCATCTCTATGGTGATCCTTACTCCTACTCACATCAGTCCCTCCTTACTCAAGAAGATTCGTCCTCGAATCTGAATCCATATCAAAAGGAGAAAGATCAGTAATATTAAAAGTTGCAGAAACAGAATACTCGCCTGGCAGGTCAATCTTGTAGGCGTTGTCATTTATCTTCTCCAACACTTGGAACCGACCATCAGCTATAGGATCCAGCTTGGATTTCTACTGGGTAGGAAACCTCTCCTTCCTTATATGCACACAAACCCAATCTCCAGGTTTAAAAGTCACCAACTTTCGCCCCTTGTTGGCTTGCTTCGCATACACCCTGTTTCTATGCTCAATGTGTTGTCCCTTCAAATGCAAGTCCCTAACCATCTCGACTTTCCTTTTGTAATCTGTACTAGACAACTCATGCAAGGGTAAAGGTACCAAATCCAAGACAGACAAAGGATTAAAACCATATACAAGCTCAAAAGGTGAATAACCTGTGGTAGAATGCACACATCTATTATATGCAAACTCAATAAATGGTAAACAATCACCCCAAGTTTTCAAATTTTTACCAACTACAACACGCAATAAGGCACCTAAGGTTATATTTGTAACATCTCGTTACCCATGTTAAGGCTAGAATAAGAAATTATGAGAAATTTCTTTGAAATTAAGAAAATGCACCTCATGCATAAGTTATTTGTGACATGCACATTTTTGCACATTCATATGATTGTACATGCATTCATTGATATTTTCCGGGTACAATTAATTTGTTAAATGTGATTAAATTGTGATTTGGTCATTTTGGTGTATTTCAGATATTTTAGAATTTTTGGTGAATTTTGAAAAAAAAATTGACATTTGGACCAATCCTTGAGTGACATATGGCAACATAGTTATGTGACAAGTGGTACATGTGAATAGTGACAAGTGTAAAGCATACAAAGAACCCACGTAGTATTATGTTTTGGTTAGGAAGAGGTTACTGAAGCTTTAGTTCTTCACTGAATCCTCTTCACTGTTTTTCATCACCGAATAGCTATTGATTGTGCCTTTGGGTTATTGAGTTACTCTCTAGACTTTATAGCTAAATCCAGTAAGTAGTCTCTGCTGATGTTTAGTTTCTGGTGTAAATATATACATGTATGCATGGATTTGGAAATTGAGGCATATATATGTTCTGTCCTGTTTGAATGAGAAAACCGAATATGGATATATATTGTGTTTGCATGTTTGAAGAATCAGAAGTTGAAAGATATTGTCGAGGAGAGTTGGAGCTAAAAGAATCAATTAAGTTGTGCTTAAGAAAAGCACAAAATGTTGGAAAAAAAATAAAAAGATGACTTATATTCTGTCATTCTACTGTACATACGTAAATGCTTGGCTTCGGTGTTGAATAACTTAGATGACTGACCTGAGAATTGGGAATTGTTGCTCATTATGTTGAATAGATTCTGGATTGGGTAGTATAGCAATTTATGCAAGGTGATGAAGAAGTATGTATGTTTTGTTGTTGTTTGAAAATAACGTACGTAGGTAATAATTACTGTTCATGTATGAAAATGTCTGAAAATGAGTTTAGATTTATGGGAACAAGCTTAAGTGATATGGTGATAAGGGAACCCTTTTGTGAATGTAAAATTGATAATTGAAATGAGGTTTTGCTGGAAATGAATAAGTTAGAAAAAAAATGAAAGGTGCTGGCATTTGAGTTTACCCGAAAACACCCTATTTTTGGTGTTAGTATATTTTGATCTGTTATGAATCAGTAGAAATGAATTTAGATGTTAAGTGTGAATCCTAGAGTTTTGACTTGTGGGTGTTGATGAGCTACAGACAAGTTAGAATGGTCTTGTGTGATCATTTGAATTAATGGGTGTAAAAAAAACGTTTGAAAAATGACAGTAGAGAGAGAATGAAAATGTGGAATTTTGAATTTGTGATGTTTGAAGTTTAGGATTGTTTCTGAATTGTTTGGAAGTTACAGTCAGTGTAGACAAGCTTAATAGACAATTTAAAAGTGATTAAGTTGGAAAAGGAAGGAGAAGAAAACACTGGGTTTGGTGAAGAAGATGAAGATTTGCGTGTTAGAGAGAGAGAAAGGTGGTAGTTAAATGTATGGGTTGTGAACTGGGGCTTTTCATTGAATAGCCCGAAGTCTTTTGGCTATAACTTTTTCATCCAAACTTCAAATGACTTGAACTTAGATCAATAGATTCCTAATACATTTTTCTTTCTCTCCATAAAATTTTAGAGCTATCTGAATTAAATTGAGAGTGATTTATAGGATGAAAGTGTGGAAGTCTGCTGGAATGTTATGAACTGGAAAATTTTCATGAACATGCTTCAGTATTATAATTATAACTTGATCTGGAGATTTCCAAATAAGTTGATTCTTAGTCCAGATTAGACTAGAGACATAAGTCTACAACTTTCTTGAAGAAGTATAATTTTGATTCTATCTCTAAGACTTTCAAATTTGGCATGAAACTACATCTTAGCTTAGGTTGTAGCACTACCAGGGACAAAAATTAGGTCTTGTGGTTATTTAATAAACTGCATTGATATGGGACGAATTAGACTGAAGTGCCTCCATCAAAGTTATAACCAATTCTATTATCTTTAAATTGGTATAAACTTTGTAATTTTTGGATATCTGAGCTAAAAGATATGAGTTGTACAATTTGAGGGTATGATCATGTACTAGCCAAATGTTCAAATATACACAGTCTGTGGGATTGTAAGCATAACTCATAGTATACTAAATCAAATTAGATGATCTTGGAGTCATTATAAACTTAAGACATGGTTGAACAATTTTCCAGAAGAAAGCATTGCCTAATTTTGCCATTTACTTTATCATATTTAGTATGCAAAATTGACCCGTATGTGTATTAGAAGAAAAATCTGAAGTGGTCAATGACATTATGAAATTGTTTTGACATTGTTTTGTTTTGGTCCAATTATAAATATACATGGTAGTAATGAGGGCTCTGATATCTGAATGAAGTGTTGATAAGGATCATAATAAGATACCCGGAATTGTCATTAAACATGCATTGCACATATTTTATATAAGTACATGTGCATAAAGGAATACTTATACTTTTGTGCAAAAATGTGATATATTGTTAATGTGTCATGTATGGTATAGAGGAGCACATCGGACGCCAGTCGAACATTGCCGAACCATCCAGACAATAGCTTCTTGGAGCGTACAGTGATTCAACCTAGATGAATTTCCTAAGATTGATTTAATTTGATTTGTTAAGCTTCCAATTATTGAACTGTTGTGATTGTTTCTGAATTACGGACTTAAAGTCCGAGGAGTATATATTTGGGACTGTATTAGAAGTGTTCTGATTTGTTTGATAATTTTGGTTGTAT
>JAOQMS010000002.1:10282894-10325294 GCA_027563885.1 Erythroxylum longipes | reverse complement strand
TTATTAATAATTATTAAATTAATTTTATATATTAAATTAAAATTGTGATTATGTCTAATTAAATATAAAATGAAATGAAATGTGAAAAAATAACAGTTCTAAAAAATAATTCAAAATTTTGATAAAATACAAAAATTTGAATTATTTTAATTATTTTACAATAAATTATTATATTTAGATAATTATTATATATAGATAATTATTATATATAGATAATTATTATGTATAGAAATAATTAGAATATAATAAAGATATATATAAACTAAAATGGATAAGATATTAAAAAAAGCTAAATTAAATAAACTTCAACTGTACAATATGATAATGAACTATTTTGTAATTTTAAAAAATTTAGGGACTATTTTATAAATTTAAAAAATTACCCAAAACGGTACCTGGTATTAATCGGTACCGATACAGTACCGTACCAGAACTCAATTCGGTACCAAGTCCGGTATGGTATTCATAACAATGGGAAGAATAGATAAGAAGTGAAATGTTTCTAATGATGATGTAATGGGTTTGGTTTAAAAACATAAATATGAAATGACAAAAAAATAATTAACAAAAAATTAAACTATTTATTAATATTTACTATTATTATTATTATTATTATTATTATTATTATTATTATTATTATTAGTCTTCTTTTTATTATTATTAATTTTCTTCTTCTTCACCCGTGGAAAGGTACCAGTTTCTACGAATCATATTGAGGAGTTTTATAATTATAGTATTTTTGAGGTTAAATTCTAAGCTACGGTTTTGTTGCCTGGTCTTGCTAGGTGATTGGAAACAAATGGGACATGTATCTCGACCTTCTTTAAGTAGATTAAAGTGAAGGGTGAGAATCAAAGTTTTTTTTATTTCATTTTTTGCAATATCTTTTTGTTGAGAATAGCCTTCAAATTTTGCTATCTTGTTTTGCAAGATAATGATGAAGATGAATCTGAATTTTCAGGTTAGTGTAATTTGCAAGAAAGAAGAAGAAGATCAACATATAGAGTTTACTTGGTTCGATAGCTTAATGCTATCTACGTCCAAGGATCAAAGTTACGTAGCTGATTTCACTAAGATCATAAAAGAAAGATTCAAGTTACAAGAGGATAAGTGTTTTTGAGAAAACACTTGCAAGAGTTCCCTATGAACTTACTAGCACTCACTTTGTAAGTATTCGCAACAACTCTCTAACTCCTAACCTTCTATTCGTAAATCTCATTGATTATTCTTGGTAGCAATGAAAATCTATGTGTGTATTGTTATGTGTATTATTGTTGAACCGATTATTGCTTCTGCCTTTTATAGACTATCACAGATGCAAGATATTAGCTAAGGAGTTGATTTCACGTGTCTCTCACTTAAGTCAGTTAATGAATTTCTTATACGCTGCGTTTTTGCCAAGTCTCCTATACTCTGCGTTTTTGTTCTTCTTTAGTGTCTCTGTTCTGCGTTTTAATGATGCTGTGTGTTTTGTGTAATGAACCCTTAACACATGTATATCACAGACTTCTCTCATCTGTTAACGTGAAGCTCACCAACACTTCACATACGAAATCCGTAGATCCCAAATTGATTCCTCCATTCTGTGAGATCTAATCTACTGGTTAAGTTAAAATCAGTGGAGAATGTGACTTGCTTCACATTTATCCCTCCTTCTCCACTAATTTTGACGCCAACATCTGGCTTGTGAGTGATTTTCGAGAGTAACCTTAGAAAAATCAACTTGCGTGAGATTGAGTTCTTCGGGGGTTGTTGTCTTTAAGGGATTTCACATGTCTGTAGATAATCTCTACAATATGTGAACTTCCTTGTTGTAACAATCTTCGTACCGAAGTCAAATAGGTTCAACTCTCCTGCGATTTTCTCCAACTTGAAGAGGCCATGCGATATTTTGTCCCTGACGAAGTGGAGCCGTACGTCTATGTACTTAGACCTCTTGTGCAAGACAGGATCTTTGCTCAGGTAAAGAGCACTTTGACTATCTGTATATACTGTCGGTTTTGCTAGATTAACCTGTATTTCCTTTAAAATCCCTATAAACCATGTTAGCTCTTTTACTCCCTCTGTGATAACGTAGCATTCTTCCTCTGTGGTTGATAATGACACTGTTGATTGTTGCTGTGATTTCTAACTTATTGTGTTTCCTGCTAATGTGAAGTAGTATGCTGAAATGGATTTTCTGCTGTCTTTGTCTGCTGCATAATTTACATCCACAAAGCCTTGTATGCATATATTGTTAGAATTATCTAATTTAGCTTTAGAGAAACACAAACCATAGTTTATAGTGCTAGCAGGGTATTTGAGGACCTTCTTAATGCTCAAGTCCTGGATTAGCCATGAACTTGCTTAGGATACTGATTAAGTAGGTTAGATATGGTCTTGTGCACAACATTATGTATATGATACTACCTACTCCAACATTATAGGGATAGTTTGTCATAGCTCTCTTCTCTTCCTCTATTTGAGGACAATTACTAGCCACCATTTTCAGATGTGAGCCTATAAGGATAGGACTTGGTTTTGCCTGTTCCATATTGAACTGTGCAAAGACCTTTTAATATAGGTCTTCTGACTTAACCATTGCTTCCCATCCCTCCTTTTCCTTATGATCTGCATTCCTAGGAGTTTCTAAGCTTATCCCATATCCTACATTTCAAAATGATCACATAGGGCATTCTTCACTTCCACTATTCTGCTGAGGTTCTTTCCAGTGATGATCAAGTCATCTACATACACTAGCATATAAACAGCCTCTGCTTTTCCTAGGTCCTTGTAGTATAGGCAGTAGTCATAGGCACTCCTAGTAAACTTTATATCAGTGGCTACCTCATGGAACTTCTTGTTCCATTGTCTACATACTTGCTTCAGCCCATATAGTGACTACTGAAGCAGGCAAACATGATCAGGTTTTTCTTTATCTACAAAACCCACAGGTTGCTTCATGTAGATAGTTTCCTCAAGCTTTCCATATAGGAAGGTTGTCTTTACATCCATTTGATGGATCTCCCAATCATATATTGCAGCTAGCACTAGGATGAGTCTGATTATCTTGAACTTGACTACTGGTGAGAAGATTTCCTTGTAGTCAACTCCGTCTTTCTGCCTATAGCCCTTGGCAACTAGCCTAACCTTATATATTTTAGGTTCAGCCTCTGTAGCTCCCTCTTTTAGCTTGAACAACCATCTATTTTCAATCATCTTTGCTTTAGGAGGTTTAGGCACTAGAAACCAAGTCTTATTCTTCATTAGGGAAGTGTATTCACTCTGGCTGGCCATCTTCCACTTTTCAGCATCATTTCTACTGATTGCTTCTTCATAGGTTTCAGGTGCTCTATATTCTATAGATTTAGCCACAAGACATGCAAATTCAACCAAGTTTGAGTTAGTATATCTCCTATTAGGAATTCTCTGTTTTGGTTGCCTATCTCTAGTGAGATGATAGTCTTGTAGATCTCCTTGAGGGTCATCTATAGTTGTATGTGGGGCTCTCTCCTCACTCTTTCCTTCAGTTTCTTCTGTCCCTTATTCATGATGCATAGATCCTTGTATAGGTTCCACATCAAGAGATTGGGTACTACCTCCTCCTTCTGTTTCTAAAGGCATATAGAAGGGGACTGAGCTACTTGGTAATCCAAGTTGCTCCTGAACTTCCTTTTGGAGGTCTGATCTTGAGGAGTTTCTATTCAACAGAGAAAATTCATCTTCTTTAAAGATTACATCTCTGCTTATAATAGTTTTGAAGCCTCCCTTTTGAAGTAGTAGAATCTTGTAACCTTTGACCCCTTCTGAATAACCTAGGAATACTCTCTTTACTGCTATAGGTTCCAGCTTTCCTTTCTTTTGATGTACATAAGCAGCACATTCAAAAGTCCTTAGATGAGTCAGGTTTGATTTTTTACCATTTCACACTTCTTGTGGAGTTTTAAAATCATTTGCAGAAGTAGGAAGCCTATTAACTAGATAGGTTGTTGTTTTAATAGCCTCTTCCCATAGTGTGTGTGAGCAACCCGAAGAGAGTATCATACACCTAGTCTTTTGTAGGAGTGTCCTATTAAATCTCTCAGCTACACCATTCTACTGGGGTGTAGCTCTTACTGTTTTATGCCTTAGGATACCTTTCTTGCTACAATAGTCTTCAAACTCTTTATGGCAGTACTCTAATCCATTGTCAGTCCTTAGGCATCTTAGCTTCTTTCCAATCTGATTTTCCATAAGTGTATGCCATTTTATGAAGACTTCTAATGCTTCATCTTTTCTCTTCATTGGATATACTCAGCATTTTCTAGATTTATCATTTATGATTGACATGAAGTATAGGTTCCCTCCTGCTGTAGATACTTGAGTTGGCCCCCAGAGATCACTGTGAGCATATTCCATTATCTCTGTGGCCCTCTGTGCTCCCTTTTGGAAACTGAATCTGTGATGCTTTCCTAGCACACATGATTCAAAGAATTCCAGCTTCTTTAGATCATTTTCTAGGATCAGTCCTTGTTTGCTGAGGTGCAAGAGACTCTTGTTCCCTGCATGGCCCAACCTTGAATGCCATTGAGTAGTTGAGTTAGGCTCTCTATTTTCTGTAATTTGGTTCACTTCAGTAGCGCCAATAACATAGGACAGCCTACCTCTTTCAACTCCTCTGATAATGACTCTACCATCCTTTAGGATTTCTCTGAGTCCATCCTTAGATCTGATATGAAAACCTTGTTTGTCAAACATGCTTTCAGAAATCATATTCCTCCTTACTCCAGGAACAAATATGACATTAGATAGGATTATTTTCTTCCCATCAAACATGTTGATGGAGACATTCCCAATCCCTTCTATCCTTTGCTTCCCAGAATCTGCCATCTTTACTTTGGTAGTGATTGGTTCAAATGAATCTCTATGAGGAGTTACATGTATAGTGCATCTAGAGTCAAAAATCCATTCTCTACTGAGATCTTCACTCTCTTCAGTGATGGCCAGTATCTCATCACCACTGGAGTCCTCTGGTTTCTCTACATTTCTGCATCTCCACTTTATGCAGCTTTATCCCTTTTCTTCTTTCTGCAATCTCTAGCAAAGTGTTCGTCTTCATCACAATAGTAACACTTCTTGCCTTTCACCTTTTTCTTCTTTTCTTCACCTTCCTTATTATGCTTATTCTTTTCACTTCCCTTCTGCCATTTCCCTTTCTTCCTATTCTTTTTCTGTGACTTCTTGTCATGATTGTTTTCTACAAACATCACTTCTACTTCTTTCTTGAATGGATTAGTATCCACTATTTCTTTCATTAGTGAGTCTAATAACCTCTTAATAGTGAGGGATTCTCCACTAGCATGCTTAATTACCTTCTTGAATGCATTGAATTAAGAAGGTAGTGCCTTTAGAATTACTACAGCTTGATGCTCCTCAGAGATCTTTTCATCTCTAGCTTCTAAGTCTTGCACTAACTTAAAGAAATAGTTTAGGTTATCATCAAGAGAGATAAATGTGTTCATCTTGTAGTTAGCAAGGTTATGCAGCAGTGTCATCTTATTAGGAAGACATCTTTTCGCATATATTTCATCAAGTTTAAGCCACAGCTTCTGTGCAATGTTACAATCATGCACTTTTCTTATCACAACTGGTGATAAGTGAAACATTAACTTGCAATCTGCAAGTCTTTGCATCTTGAGTCTTTTTATTGGATCAGTTTCAACATCATACTGATCATCGATAGCTCCATAATAGTCATAAGACTCAAGAAGGGCTTGCATCTGAAGTTTCCATATGGTGAAGTCTTCCTTACCAGTGAAAACATCCATTTCTTTTTCTACCATTTTGAATGTAGTTTAAAGAAACACAAGAGGAAATTTACTTACAGAAATTATTGATGAACCTTGATGCTTTGAGTAGCCAAGAATTGCCTAAGAAGTTGTGGATTAGCTCTGATACCAATTCTATTGAGAATAGCCTTCAAATTTGGCGATCTTGTTTTGCAAGATACAATGAAGATGAATCTGAATTTTTAGGTTAGTGTAATTTGCAAGAAAGAAGAAGAAGATCAACACACAGAGTTTACTTGGTTCGAGAGCTTAATGCTATCTACATCCAAGGATCAAAGTTACGCAACTGATTTCACTAAGATCATAAAAGAAAGATTCAAGTTACAAGAGGATGAGTGTTTTTGAGAAAACACTTGCAAGAGTTCCCTATGAACTCACTAGCACTCACTTTGTAACTACTCTCAGCAACTCTCTAACTCCTAACCTTCTATTCATAAATCTCACTGATCATTCTTGATAGCAATGAAAATCTGTGTGTGTATTGTTGTGTGTATTAATGTTGAATTGATTATTGCTTCTGCCTTTTATAGACTTCCTGGTGCTATTGGTTATCCTCCCTTCACTATCACAAATGCGAGATATTATCTGAGGAGTTGATTTCACGTGTCTCTTATGTGAGTTAGTTAATGAATTTCTTGTATGCTGCGTTTTTTGCCAAGTCTCCTATACTCTGCATTTTTGTTCTTCTTTATTGTCTCTGTTCTACGTTTTAATGATACTGTGCATTTTGTGTAATGAACCCTTAACACATTTATATCACAGACTTCTCCCATCTTTTAACGTGAAGCTCATCAACACTTCACATACGAAATCCCTAGATCCCCAAATTGATTCCTCCATTCTGTGAGATCTGATCTGCTACTTGAGTTAAAATCAGTGGAGAATGTGACTTGCTTCACACTTTTTGTGAGCAAAGAGGTTTTTTCTTATATATTGATATATATAGTTTTTCCGCTGTAGTGTTGAATTCGTAAATGAGATTTTTTGGGTCTTGATTTTTCTACATGAATCTACAGCATCATATCTGGAAGGAAGACCATTATTGGGGTTATTATACTTGTTTGTTCCCCTTTGAATTTACTTCATACTTCCCGAGACATGGTAAGGTGTTATTTAGTTATATGTTTATCCCATTTTTGATTTTCTTGTTTCTTTTGGTCATCAAATCTACTTGATAAGTAAAGGTATCAGCTTCGAGTTCCCATGATTCTTTTACATTATCGACTTTTAAGTTTTACATTTCATGTTTTGGTTAGTTTAATCTGAAATTCATGCAATACATCAAGTTCATAAGTGTATGTTTACAACCCTTTACATGTTAACAGTGTATGTTTGCTGTTAATTGTATGCTCCAGTCGTTATGAACATTTGACTTTTCCATTTCAAACCATTTGTTTTCAGCTGACTCATGTCTCTGATTCTAGATTGTGTCAGGTGTGACGAAGTAGGGCAATAAGATTCAACTAATCCAGAAAGATTTTGATGGAATATTGTCAAACTGGATAGCTTCAGTGTGGTTCTGAAATTCCAATTTCGTGTTAAAGATGCCTATTGCTTCCGCAACTAGTTTTTATTTCACCTTGCTTGTGGAATGAAGAAACCTGAGATTAAGGTAAGTTTTGGGAATATATACCATTGCCTTACATTTGTCACATCGAAAACTAGCCTTCTTGTAGACATGAACATAACGGGTACGTGGATTAAATTCTACTTTAGCTGCCATGTCAAACCATTATGGAAACCTCAGGTTTTCCAGAGCTTTGAGTGGATCATGGGTTGAAAATCCGAAAGAGTAATGAAATGACAAAACAAAATTATGGAAAACTTGAAAGATAGGTAAATTGAAATGAAAAATGTTCTCCAGTAGTTATTATATAGAGTTACTAATTTCTGTTCGATCCCAATGTAAAACTAAAAAGATGCATTATAGGCTTACGGAGAGAGCAGCTTATCTTCATCTACTATAGGTAGAATTATGGTAGCAAGGAGTTGGTAGTTACATGTATACAGTGTTTTTTTAATTAAATAAATGGATGATACTTTGTTTAACGAATTAGGCCTGAGTAATTATATGCAATTTCCACCCACTACTTCCAATTTCTGTCCACTGTTACAAATAATAAAACCTTGCCCTCTTTAGTAATCAACAGATTGGATTAACAATTAGTTGATCCTATTAGCAGTTAACTGATAATGGATTAATATAGCTGATTTGATATCAATTTATTTAAAGATATTTGGTAAAATTAACTGTTTAGTATTAACTATTTATGTATAAAATGATTTATGAAGACATGTTTTAAAAAAGGATTTATAAAGACATGAGTATTATATTGGGTATTCCTCAATTCCTCGTCCGTGCAATTTACTCGATCTATATAATGAAATGATAACTCTTTGTATATTCTGATTCAAATTTCATATTAATTCAACTTCAAGCATTAAAATTAAAAATATTAAATTTATATAACAAATTTATTATTTCTATCTTTATCTCTATAAGTAATTTGTAATAATTTTTGGACATAATAATCTTTTATCCCTTAATTTTTTAGCCGTTGAAGGAAAATGTTACTTATAGTAGCGTTTTCAAAATTAGCGGATTATTAAATATAATTCAATGATAATTCATTCATCAAACAAGTCCCATATCCCCTTTTGAACTTTGTTACTCTGTTTCCGCATTGCTGAAAGGTACGTACTTATTTTCCTCTTAAAAGGTCTGTAATAAATATGTCTATATGAAAGAGAAGAACACAAATCAGATAAACATCCATCAAAATGTCGTGTCTCTTCCTATTCGGTTCCATCAATGTTATGATTTGCCCAGACCCTACCTTAACCTTCTTCTTCTTTTTTTGGTGTAGAAGATAGAACAACGAACAAGCTAACGCCTTAAGAAGGCAATTGACTGCTCATCATTCTGAAGCAATGAACGTATTCCTAAAAGCGGATGGTCCCATAAGATTAAGGCATAGGCATTCGACGATCCCATCTTAGCTAAGAAATCTGCACATTGGTTACCTTCGTAAAGGATATGAGAAAGAGAACAACACCAATCAGGAGCGAGCAAGCTACGAATGTCTCTAACAATATAGGAGCATGGATAAGTATGCGGGCATGATTTAGTTATCAAGTAGACTACCTCCTGTGAATCAGTTTCCACTAGCACTTTTAGATGACCATGATTCCAAGACAAAGTTAACCCATGTCAAATAGCTTGTAACTTAGCATTGAGATTGGTGGCATGGCCGAGAAACCCCATAAAACCCATTAGCCAATGGGCTTGATGATCTCGATAATCCCTCCAAAGCCAGCGTCACCAGGATTGCCATGGGAACTACCATCCATATTGATCTTCACGAATTCAATCCGGAGGGGGGGGACACACTAAGAAATCCATTTATCCTCATTTTGGGGACAAGACAGAAGAGAAGACGTGCATGCCATCAGCTAGTCCCTTAACAAAATCGTGTGCCACCGGATTTGTACAATAGTGGACATAGTTTTACGTTGGATCACCTCGTGGTTCCTTGCACACCAAATAATCCAAACACCAACTAGGAACTTAAGAACACAATCAAAGGGTAAGGTCATATCTAAAGCATGCATAGCTATCCAATCATCTAAGTGAGACAGAAAGAAGGATTCACCAACATCAGGAAGGAGTAAGCGCCAGACTTGAGAAGCCCATATACAATCCCGAAGAGTGTGAAGGACAGATTCTTGCCTCCTCCAACATCGAAAACAGAGGGGAGAGTTACTCATACCTCGATTATACTGCAAGAGATTTGTAGGAAGGAGTTGCCATTTGACTAGCCATAAGAAGAAACAAAATTTCTCAGGGACATTAAGTTTCTAAGGATGCATCCATTTCTGTGTAGGATCACAGGGATAAGGCACCCTAGTTATAAATTTGTAGCCAGACTTCACAGAATATGCACCATTAGCTGTCTCTCCCCAAATGAGCATATCAGACATATCCAAGGAATGAGGAATAGGGAATGTTGTGATCATTTTTACCATCCAGCAAGGCAGTGAAGAATGCAGGGTGCCTAAATCCTAAGTTTGATTATTTGAGATCAAGTCCCTAACCATGAGATTATGATCCGCAGCGATGCTCATCGAAATTTGCTTGATAAAGGACATTTGACCCACCCATCTATCATACCAAACTAAAACATATTGGCCATTCCCTATACGCCAACAAAAACCATCCTTTAAATAAGGGATTGTTCGATGGATAGCTTTCCAACATGGAGAAGAATGGGTAGGCAAACAAGAATCCAATAGTGGAGCATCAAGCACGTATTTTCCAATCAAAGCATGCACAAAAGGCTTGGGTTCCTTTCTAGCAAGAGACCACACTAGTTTGCTAAGCATAGTGATATTATTATCGCGATCCATGCGAATACCGAGACCACCTCGATGTTTTGGACTACACATAGCCTCCCAATTCAGTAAATGGACACCCTTACCATGATCTCCAGATTGCCATAGGAATTCTCTACAAGCTTTGTCTATGGTCGTGCAGACCCCAGTGAGCACCCAACAAGTTTGCATGGAATATAGAGGAATGGTGGAGATAGTAGATTTCACAAGAGTAAGACGACCCGCCTCGTTGAGCAACTTGGACTTCCAACCTTGCAAACGAGATTGAATTTTATCTAATACCCGTTTAAAGTCACGCTTACTGTTATTACCATGCAACGGGACACCAAGATAGGTGACAAGTTCCAGAGTGAAGTGGAGTTGAAGACGACGTCGAACACTGCCTTGTGCACATGGGGAACATGTGGAGAAATGAAAGACTTAGACTTCTCTTTATTAATAGCCATGCCCGAGCTCAAACAAAATTGTCTTAGCGTGTCTATAACCACTCTACAATGCGAAACATTTGCATGAGAAAATAAAAGAACATCATTAGCAAATAAAAGATGAGAAACTGTAGGACCATAATTAGAAATTATGACCAGCTTCTACTGATTACAGGCCACTTTGTAAGAAATAAGTAGGGACATCTTCTCCATACATAAGACGAAAAGATAAGGACAAAGAGGGTCCCCCTGACGAAGTCCACGAGCCGGGGCAAAGCTTGGAAGATGAGAACCATTCCATAAGATTGAGAGTCGTGAGCTAGTAACAAACGACATAATAAGAGAAGTAATCAAAGAAGGAAAGCATGTAACATCCCGTTACCCGTGTTGAGGCTAGAATTGTGATTTATAAGGAAGTACTAAGAAATTAGGAAAATGCACATCATGTTTTAGTTAAATATGACATGCACATTTTTTGCACATGAATATGATTGTACATGCATTCATTGACATTTTCCAGGTATAATTGATTTATAAATGTGATTAAAATGTGAATTGTGAGTTATTTGCTTTAAAAATTTATTTGGAGACCATTAGCATTATTTCCGACTTGATGGTGAATTTGAGGTACATTTGGACAAGGACAAATGCCAAGTGGTAGGATAAATTGATACATGAAAAATTTAGATGATTTAGTCTATAATTGAGTTACATTTATCATAGTTAAATTGGTGACAAATAGACTAAGAATTAATTGAAAAATGGATCAATCATTGTGTGACAAATGGGCTGGTAAGTTTATGAAAAATGGCATATTTGATTAATGGACAAGTGACTTAGTTAATTGGAGACATTTGGCAGCACCTATGCTTGATAAGTGCTGATCATGCCATATGACATATGGTCATTCTTTTAGTTGACACCTAACACCTTAGGTGTAAGTTTCAGCATGAGCAACTCCAACTATGGTCATTTCTCTTCTTCTTTCCCCTCACACACCACCGAAACACTCTTCCTTGCACCTCCCTAAGTTTGTTTATGTTCATGTCTGATTGTTGTACCAATAATTCTTGCTTCACCCTCCCTAAAGTTAAGTAGAGAATCAGAATATAGTTGCCTTGTCCTAGCTGAAATCTTTCAAGTTTCCACCTTGAATGTGTGATGATTTTGCATGTTTGGAGTACTGATTTAGAGTGACTTTTGAGCTTGGATTTGAACTAGACAAGTAACTAAATGATTAGTTTTTATAGCATGTTATGAAAAAGAATTTATGATGATTGAATTAGGAAAGATTGTATAAGATGTTAATGTAGAAGTGTGCTGGAATACTATGATTTGGAAAACTTTCACTGAACATATCTCGGTTTTCTAATTATAACTTGATTTGTGTATTTCTAAATGAGTTGATTATTAATTCAAATTAAACTAGAAATATATGTCTACAACTTTCTTGAAGAAGTCGAATGTTAATTCTATCTCTAAGCATTTCAAAATATGGTGGGAAGTAGAGTTATGAGTTCTGTTACAATTTAAAAAAACAGTCTAAACTGTTTTAAGTATAACTTTCAATACACTAAATCAAATTGTACAATTTTGGTGTTGTTAGAAACTGAAAACACAGTGTCACAATTGTCTAGAAGAAAGTGTTATTGAAATACAACATTTTCCTGGTCATAATGATCATGCAAAGTTATCCCAAAAGGGGGTGTTAGGATGAAAATGCTGAGGTGTGCTAGAATTTGATAACTGGAATGTTTTTACTGAATATACTTTGGTATTTTGGCTATATTTTGATATATAGATTTAAAAATGACATGATTCTTAATTTAAATTGAACTAGAGACATTTGGCTACAAATGTTAAGAAGAAATGGAATTTGAATTCTATCCTTAAAGGTCTTGAAATTGAGCTTGAAAGTAAGTCTCGGCTTAGGCAGTAGCACTACTAGAGACAGAAATCAGGTCCTGTTATTTAATAAATGTATTGATATGGGCCGAATTAGACTGAAGTGTCTTCATCAAAGTTGTAACTAATTCTCTTAGCTTTAAATTGGTATAAAGTTTATAATTTTTGGATACTGGAATTGGGTGATATGAGATGTACAACTTGAATGCATGACCATGCATTAGCCATAATTTCAAATGTGCACAGTCTGTGGTAATTGTGCTTAACTCATTGAATAATGAATAAAATTGAATGATCTTGGTATCAATAGAGACTTAAAACATAGGAGAATAATTTTTTAGAAGGAAGTGTTACCAAATTCCTTCAGTTTCCTGATGATATTAATTATACAAGTTAACCCGAAATCATGTGGGTAGAAAATTTGAAGTGGTAAATTAGGTTATGAAATTGATTTCATATTGTTTTATTTTTGGTCCAAAATATAAGTACAAATGATATTAATGAGGGCCATGATATTTAATCGATTAGATGATGTGAATTACAATAAGATACCCGGAATTATCATTGAATATGCATTGTGCATATTTTATATAAGTACTTGTGCATAAAGGAATACTTATACTTTTGTGCAAAAATGTGATATATTGTTAATGTGTTGTGTATGGTATAGAGGAGCACATTGGATGCCAGTCGGACATTGCCGGACCATCCAGGCAATAGCTTCTTGAAGCGTACCGTGAGTCAACCTAGATGAATTTCCTAGGATTGATTTGATTTGATTTGTTAAGATTCCAATTATTGAACTGTTGTGATTTGTTTATGAATTCCGGACTTAAAATCCGAGGAGTTAATATTTGGGAATGTATTGCAAGTGTTCTGATTGCTGTGAGATTCTGAATGATAATTGTATTCTGTGATTTGTTTATGAATTCCGGACTTAAAGTTCGAGGAGTTAATATTTGGGAATGTATTGGAAGTGTTCTAAATGTTGCGAGATTTTGAATGATATTTGTATCATATGTGACTGTTGTACATGGCATATTCTGTATTTGATGTATTTCATAAATGCATGCTCAAATAAAGGCTTTGTGACCGAAGTAGCCAGTATGAAAGCACTTGCACGTAGAGCTTTGCTCCGTGATTTCTATTTCTACACGTAGAGCTATGTTTCGTGATTCTATTCTGACTAAGCCCAAAGGGCTAGTATCTGTATATGTATATGATAGGCACTCGATCACAACAATATTAATGAATCTGGAGTCTCATATGCATTTGTATTTGTTTATATATTATCTGATTTGCAATGATTAAATGATGTGCCATGACAGTGTGAGTATTTGGAATATACATGTTCTGTATGAATAATTGTGAAATATGTGATTTGTGTATGTGAATCCGGTGAAATCATCAATGATGGTTCACTCATTGAGTTCGCAAAACTTATAAAAATTGCAACATGGTTTTTTAGGTACGAGACAGGAGACTTAGTGTTTATTCTGGATTAGAAGAACGTTTTGGACTAAGTTATAGCTCAGAGGTCTATCAGCTGACGTCAGAGAGTTATAGCTTTTATTTTATAGTTTTTGTTAGAACTTGTATGAGGTTTTGTAAATTTTTGTCTAATGGAAATAGTGTAAACTTTTTGAATGAATGCAATGAATGTTTTTTTTTAATTTGTTTACTTTTAAATGGTGTTAGTTGATGTCATGTGTAAGTTGGATTTGTTTTAGCTCTAACATACCATTATCATAGGTTGTGTACCTAAATGTTGGGGTATGTACCCTATGGTAGTGGGATGTTACATTTTTGGTATCAGAGCATAGTTTGACATCTTTAGGGACAAATATGAGTTGAGATATGATAAATAGTGAGATATTCAGATAGTGATCACACTTTTGTTTGTTATAGGTCACCCTTTATAGGAGATCTAAATGGTGAGTCAGCTGACATGGAGTCTATAGGAGTCAACGTAGAGTCTCCTATACCTGATTTTGCTCAGATGCCTCCAAGAATTCCGGAAAGGTGAGAAAGAAGATATGATAAATTGAGGAAGCAAGGGGTTGTGGACTTCTACAGCGGTACAGACCCAGCTGAAGCAGAAGGGTAGTTAGAGAGAACTAGACGAGTGTTCGACCAGATGGACTGTAAGGCAGATGAAAGATTCGATTATGCAGTCTCATTACTACAAGGTCGCGCATACCAGTGGTAGAAGACTGTGCTGGGCAGTATCACCAGACCTTGTAGTTTGACCTGGGAGGATTTTCTAAGAGTGTTCCGAGAGAACTACATGCCGAAGATTTACATGGATTGGAAAATGAAAGAATTTTTACACCTGAAGCAAGGAAGACTCACAGTGGCAGAGTATGAGATAAATGTAGATGGTTTGAGGATGGTTTGAACATGGAGATCAGAACGAGACTGAACATTTCTAATTTGGGCAGTTTCACAGAATTCCGAGCGGCCTCAATCAGAATTGAACAGTTGTTGAAGGATGGTCAAGGAGAGCACAGACAAGAGGTTAGAGGAAAGAGGCATGATGAATCTCAGACTAATTCTGGCAGAAGCTTCAGAAAGCATCAGAATAGATCATCTCGATTCCAGGCTAGATCGAGACAATCTAGATCCCAATCAAGAGGTGGATTTGTTCAGACTGAAAGAGGTAGAGGACAAATGTCCTCCAACCAGTCTCGACAATTACCTGAGTGTGAGCACTGTGGTAAAAAGCATGGCGGTGAATGTTGGAGTGAAACTGGAGCTTATCTCTGTTGTGGCTCATTAGACCATATGATCAGAGATTGTCCTGAAATGTTTAGATCACAGTCTGGAGTTAGAGGAGGAATAGTGATTGAGGAATTAGTACAGCAGAGTAAAGCTGATAGATTTACACAGAGAGGCAAAGGTAGAGCCAGAACTCATTCAGCAGGGCCCAATGTCAAGACTGAGGTCTAGAGTAACTAGCCGTAATCTCAGGCCAGGGTCTACGCCATCACCAAACAGGAGGCGCAGAACTCCCTGCATGTAGTAGCAGGTGTGTTGAATGTTTTTCATTTTGAAGCATATGCATTGGTAGATCCAGGATCAACACATTCATTCATCACACCGCATCTGGCATCTAGATTGCATTGCGAGAGAGTGATACTAAAATGTGGGTTAGAGGTGAGTACCCCAGTGGGCAGCACAACAGTGATTGGTGAAGTATGTAAAAGATGCATAGTTCGGATTGATCAGGCAGAGCTAGAAGCTGATCTGATTGTATTGCAGTTAAAATAAATTGATGTAATTCTTGGCATGGATTGGCTTACAGCTCACCGGGCTGTAATGAATTGCTACACCAAGGAAGTAGTTCTTGAATCTCCCACCAGCCAAGAGTGGTGTTTCGAGGAGTTAGTCAGGCAATGCCAGCCCGACTAATTTCGTTTATGAGTGTGCTAAAACTGATCCGAGGTGAATGTGAGGCTTATCTGGCCCACGTAGTTGACACTCAGAATGAACAAACCATTCAGGATATTCCAATTGTTAGGGATTTCCTGGATGTGTTTCCTGCAGAATTATCAGTTTTACCCCCAAAAAGGGAGACGAAGTTTACTATAGACATTATTCCAGGTACCACTCCTATATCAATACCCCCATATAGGATAGCACCTTTAAAACTGAAGGAGTTGAAAGCCCAGTTGCAAGAGTTGTTAGATAAGGGTTTAATCAGGCCTAGTGTGCCACCTTGGGGAGCTCCGGTACTGTTTGTAAAGAAGAATGATGGAACTCTGAGATTGTGTATTGATTACCGATAGTTGAATCGGATCACAATTAAAAATAAATAGCCATTTTCGAGGATTGATGATTTATTTGATCAGTTACAGGGAGCTCAGGTGTTTACAAAGTTAGACTTAAGGTCGGGATATTACCAATTGAAAATAGCTAAGGCTGATATTCCCAAGAGTGTATTTAGAACCAAATATGGGCACTTTGAGTTTTTGGTGATACCGTTTGGTTTAACTAATGCTCCGGCAGCTTTTATGGTTTTGATGAATAAGGTATTTCAACCTTATTTAGATCGCTTTGTAATTGTCTTTATTGATGACATTTTGGTGTACTCAAAGTGTAGAGAAGATCATACTGCACATCTGAGATTGGTTCTCCAGATAATGAGGGAGAAACAGTTATATGCTAAGTTCAGTAAGTGTGAATTTTGGCTTGATCAAGTAGTATTTCTGGGTCACATAATGTCTGGACAGGGCATTCAGGTTGACCCAAGGAAAGTCGAAGCAGTGATGAAGTAGGAGGCTCCAAGGAATGTGTCTGAGATCCAGAGTTTCCTTGGATTAGCTGGTTATTATAGAAGGTTTGTCGAGGGGTTTTAACTGATCTTAGCCCTTTTGACAAAACTTCTGAGAAAGAATGTGCCTTTTAGATGGAATGATGGTTGTCAAAGGAGTTTTGAGGAGCTAAAGCATTTGTTACCTACTGCATCTGTGTTAGCTATCCCATTGGATTCTGGAGGTTATGTTGTGTACAGTGATGCGTCACATCAAGGATTAGGATGTGTACTAATGCAGCATGTTAAAGTAATAGCATATGCATCTAAATAGTTGAGATCTCATGAATTTAATTATCCAGTCCATGATTTGGATCTTGCTGCAGTATGTTTGCTTTAAAACTTTGGAGACATTATCTGTATGGAGAAACTTTTTAGGTGTTCACTGATCACAAAAGTTTGAAATATCTGTTGAGCCAGAAAGAGTTGAATATGAGATGGAGAAGATGGATTGAATTGTTAAAAGATTATGATTGTACCATTGAGTATCATCCTAACAAAGCTAACATGGTAGCTGATGCATTAAGTCGGAAGTCTAACAGTAGTGTGGCTCAAGTACAGTTATCGAGGTTACCGAGCCTAGTTCAGTTGAGAGCATTGAATGTTGAATTAAATCTGGAGCAAAATGATACATCGATAACCATATTGAAGTTGAGACCTGTGTTGCTTGAAAGAATTAAAGAGGCTCAAAGTAGAGATCCAGACTTAATGAAGATAATTGAGAAGTTGAAAGTGAAGCTGGATTCTGAATTTGAAGTTAGAGATGATACATTGTGGTTAGGGCAAGATTATGTGTGCCCGATGTTGATAATTTGATAAAAGAAATTTTAAAGGAAGCCCATGTAGCAGCTTATACTATGTATCCTGGTACTACCAAAGTGTATAACACGCTGAAACAACATTACTAGTGGCCGGGAATGAAAAAGCAAGTAGCAGAGTTCGTTTCTAAGTGTATAACTTGCCAACAGGTTAAGGCTGAACATCAGGCTCCTATTGGAAAATTACTTTCGTTACTTATTCCGGAGTGAAAATGGGAATGAATCATGATGGATTTTGTTATGGGTTTGCCTAGGACTCCGAGGCAACACGATCCCATTTGGGTCATTGTTGATAGTCTAACCAAATCAGCTCATTTCTTACCAGTGAGGGAGAATTATTCATTAGATCAGTTGGCTCGGCGATATGTAAATGAAGTTGTGAGATTGCATGGGGTTCCAGTGTCCATTGTGTCGGACATGGATTCTCAATTTACCTCGAGATTTTGGGGTAGCCTACAAGTATCTTTGGGTACAAAGTTAAATTTCAGTACTGCATTTCATCCTCAGACAGATGGTTAGAGTGAGAGAACGATTAAGATTGTTGAGGATATGCTCAGAGCTTGTGCTCTGGAGTTTCAAGGAGCATGGGATCAGTATGTGGCTTTGATTGAATTTGCTTACAATAATCAATATCATAGTATTATCGATATGGCTCCTTACGAGGTGTTGTATGGCAGGAAGTGTCGTTCGCCTCTATATTGGGATGAAGAGGGTCTAAGAATTGTAGAAGGCCCAGAGTTGATTCAGGATACCATTGATAAGGTAAATTTGATCCATAGCAGAATTAAAGTAGCACAAGATAGACAGAAAAGCTATGTGGATCAACACAGACGAGATATGGAGTATCAGGTTGGTGATAGAGTATTTCTGAAAGTATCACCATGGTGAGGTGTAATGAGATTTGGCAAGAAGGATAAGTTAAGTTCGAGGTATGTTGGTTCATATGAGATAATTGAAAGAATTGGGCCATTGGCTTATAAGTTAGCCTTACCTTCGGAAATGGCTTAGATACATAATGTGTTTCATGTGAGTATGCTTAAGCAATATCGATCGGATCCAACTCATGTGATACCGACTCAAGAGATTGAAGTCTCGAGTAATCTGAGCTATGTTGAAGAACCTGTGAGGATAATTGGCTATAAGGGTAAACAATTGAGGAACCGAGTGATTCCAATGGTGAAAGTCCTTTGGGAGAATCATTCAAGTGAGGAAGCCACATGAGAAATTGAGGAGCATATGAGGAATCAGTACCCCTACCTATTTGATTATTGAGGTAAGAATTTCGAGAATGAAATTTTTGTTAGGAGGAGAAAATTGTAACATCCTGTTACCCATTTTAAGGCTAAAATAAGAAATTATGAGAAATTTCTGTGAAATTAGAAAATGCACCTCATGCATAAGTTATTTGTGACATGTACATTGTTACACATTCATATGATTGTACATGCATTCATTGACATTTTTCGAGTACAATTGAGTTATTAAATGTGATTAAATTGTGATTTGGTCATTTTGGTGTATTTCGGATATTTTAGAATTTTTGGTGAATTTTGAAAAAAAATGTTGACATTTGGACCAATCCTTGAGTGACATGTGGCAGCATAGTTATGTGACAAGTGGTACATGTGAATAGTGATAAGTGTAAAGCACGCAAAGAACCCATTTAGTATTATGTTTTGGTTAGGAAGAGGTTACTGAAGCTTTAGTTCTTCACTGAATCCTCTTCACTGTTTTTCATCACCGAATAGCTATTGATTGTGCCTTTGGGTTGTTGAGTTACTCTCTAGACTTTATAGCTGAATCCAGTAAGTAATCTCTGCTGATGTTTAGTTTCTGGTGTAAATATATACATGTATGCATGGATTTGGAAATTAAGGCATATATATGTTCTGTCCTGTTTGAATAAGAAAACCGAATATGGATATATATTATGTTTGCATGTTTGAAGAATCAGAAGTTGAAAGATATTGTCGAGGAGAGTTGGAGCTAAAAGAATCAATTAAGTTATGCTTAAAAAGAGTACAAAATACTGGGGAAAAAAACAAAAAAATGACTTATATTCTATCATTCTACTGTACATGCATAAATGCTTGGCTTCGATGTTAAATAACTTAGATGACTGACGTGAGAATTGGGAATTGTTGGTCATTGTGTTGAATAGATTTTGGATTGGGCAGTATAGCAATTTATGCAAGGTGATGAAGAAGTATGTATATTCTGTTGTTGTTTGAAAAATCACATACGTAGGTAATAATTACTGTTCATGTATGAAAATGTCTGAAAATGAGTTTAGATTTATGGGAACAAGCTTAAGTGATGTGGTGATAAGGGAACCCTTTTGTGAATATAAAATTGATAATTGAAATACGGTTTTGCTGGAAATGAATAAGTTAGAAAAAAAAAATGAAAAGTGCTGGCATTTGAGTTTACCAGAAAACATTTTGTTTTTGGTGTTAGTATATTTTGATATGTTATGAATTAGTAGAAATGAATTTAGATATTAAATGTGAATCTTAAAGTTTTGACTTGTGGGTGTTGATGAGCTACAGACAAGTTAGAATGGTCTTGTGTGATCATTTGAATTAATGGGTGTTAAAAAAAACGTTTGAAAAATGACAGTAGAAAGAGAATGAAAATGTGGAATTTTGAATTTGTGATGTTTGAATTTTAGGATTGTTTATGAATTGTTTGGAAGTTACAGTGAGTGTAGACAAGCTTAATAGACGATTTATTAGTGATTAAGTTGGAAAAGAAAAAGAGAAGAAAATACTATGATTGGTGAAGAAGATGAAGATTTGCATGCTAGAGAGAGAGAAAGGTGGTAGTTAAATGTATGGGTTATGAACTGGAGTTTTTCATTGAACAGCCCGAAGTCTTTTGGCTATAACTTTTTCATCCAAACTTAAAATGAATTGAAACTTAGATCAATAGATTCCTAAGACGTTTTTCTTTCTCTCCACAAAAATTTAGAGCTATCTGAATTAAATTGAAAGTGATTGATAGGATGAAAGTGTGGAAGTCTGCTGGAATGTTATGAACTGAAAATTTTTCATGAACATGCTTCGGTATTCTGATTATAACTTCATCTTTATATTTCCAAATAAGTTGATTCTTAGTCCAGATTAAACTAGAGACATAATTCTACAACTTTCTTAAAGAATTCGAATTTTTATTCTATCTCTAAGACTTTCAAATTTGGCATAAAACTGCATCTTAGCTTAGGCTGTAGCACCTCTAGGGACAGAAATCAGATCATGTTGTTATTTAATAAACTGTATTGATATGGGCCTAATTATACTAAATTGTCTTCACCAAAGTTGTAGATAATTATATTATATTTAAATTGGTATAAATTTTGTAATTTTTAGATATCTGAGCTGAAAGATATGAGTTGTACAATTCGAGGGTATAATCATGTACTAGCTAAATGTTCAAATATACATAGTCTCTGGTATTGTGAGCGTAACTCATAGTATACTGAATAAAATTAGATGATATTAGATTCATTAGAAACTTAAGACATGTTTGAACAATTTTCTAGAAGAAAGTATTGCCTAATTTTGTCATTTACTTTATCAGATTTAGTATGCAAAATTGACCCGTATGTGTATTAGAAGAAAAATCTGAAGTGGTCAATGACCTTATGAAATTGTTTTGACATTGTTTTGTTTTGGTCCAATTATAAATATACATGGTAGTAATGAGGGCTTTGATATCTGAATGAAGTGTTGATAAGGATCACAGTAAGATACCCAGAATTATCATTGAACATGCATTATGCATATTTTATATAAGTACATGTGCATAAAGGAATACTTATACTTTTGAACAAAAATGTGATATATTGTTAATGTGTCGTGTATGGTATAGAGGAGCACATTAGATACCAGTCGGACATTGCAGAACCATCCAGGCAATAGCTTCTTACGACTTACAGTGAGTAAACCTAGATGAATTTCCTAGGATTGATTTAATTTGATTTGTTAAGCTTCCAATTATTAAGCTGTTGCGATTGTTTCTGAATTCTGGACTTAAAGTCCGAAGAGTATATATTTGGGACTGTATTGGAAGTGTTCTGATTTGTTTGATAATTCTGGTTGTATTATGCTATGTGAATTCTCAACGAAAGTTGAATGTCGAACTTGGGTCCGATGATTATGAAATTTTGATTGTGCTTTATACATGATTGTGATAAGTAGTAAATTATGAATTGATGCATTTCATAAAATGTATGCTCAAATAAAGACGTTGTGACCGGAGTGGCCAGTATCAAGCGCTTGCACGTAGAGTTTTGCTTCGTGATATATGATTTGGCACGTAAAGCTATGATCCATGATATATATTTCTGACTAAGCCTAATGGGCCAGTATTTGTATATGTGACAGGCACTCGGTCATAACATTAATAACGAATGTGGAGTCTCATATGCATCTGTATATGTTTATATATGATCTAATCGCATTGATTAAATGATGTGCCATGAAAGTGTGAGTATTTGAAATATTCATGTTCTGTATGAATAATTGTGAAATATGTGATTTGTGTATGTGAATCCGGTGAAATCATCAATGATGGTTCACTTATTAAGTTCGCAAAACTCATAAAAAATTGCAACGTGGTTTTTCATATACGAGACAGGAGACTTAGTGTTTGTTCTGGATTAGAAGCACGTTTTGGACTAAGTTATGGCTCAGAGGTCTGTCAGCTGACGTCAGAGAGTTATAGCTTTTATTTTGTAGTTTTTGCTAGAAGCTGTATGAGGTTTTGTAAATATTTGTCTAATGTAAACAGTGTAGATGCTTGCAATGAATGGTTTTAAAATTTGTTGACTTTTAAATGATGTTAGTTGATGCCATGTGTAAGTTGGATTTTTTTTTGCTCTAACATACCATTATCATAGATTGTGTACCTGAATGTTGGGGTATGTACCCTATAGTAGTGGGATGTTGCAATATTAACAACCTTAGTCTGTACATCTGTCTGTAAATGACAAGTAGTAGAATAAAGCAATTTAGTACCCAACTTTCCCCACAGAACATGCCAAAATGGCTAAAAAATTTAGCATCTCTATCCGAAACAATAGACCTAGGAATACCATGCAATCTAACAATATCCTTAAAGAATAAATCAGCAACAAGCATAGCATCATCAGTCTTATGGCATGTAATGAAATGCGCCATTTTACTAAATCGCTCAACAACAAAAAAGATGCTATCATACCCCTTCTTTGTTCTAGGCAGTCTTAAAATAAAATCCATAGATATATCAACCCAAGGTTCAGTAGGCAGAAGTAAAGGGGTATACAATCCATGGGATTTAACAGTATATTTTGCCTGTCTACATGCAATGCATTTGGAACATACACGCTCAACATCCTTGCGCATACCAGGACAATAGAAATGTTCATGCAAAATATTCAAGGTTTTAGTAACCCTAAAATGACCCATCAAACCACCACTATAGGCCTTATGCACAAACAAAGCACGCAAAGAACAATTAGGCACGCACAGTTGATTACCACGATACGAATATCCATCATGCCTATAAAATTTTTGGAATGCAACATGCTCACAAGCAGCATACACAGTAGCAAAATCATTATCAGAAGTATACATGTCCTTAAGCTACTCAAATCCTAATAATTTAGAACTAAGAGTAGAAATTAAGGAATACCTCCTAAATAAAGCATCAGCTACCACATTTTCCTTCCCTTGCTTGTAATGTAGTACATACAGAAATGTCTCCAGAAACTCCACCCAAGTGCCATGTCTCTTGCTCAGCTTGCCCTGTCCCTTCAAGTGCCTTAGGGACTCACGATCCGTACTCTCTAGGTTGAAGGTAATGTCACCACACCTCCAATGCTCTCACCACAACATAAAACTCCTTATCATAGGTCGAATAATTAAGTTGTGCACCACTCAGTTTTTCACTGAAATAAGTTACTGGTTTGTTTTCCTGCAAAAGCACAGCACCTATACCAATACCAGAAGAATCACATTCAACCTCAAAAACTTTCTCAAAGTCAGGCAAACACAAAATAGGAGTAGAACATAATTTTTCTTTCAACAAATTAAACGCATGCTCTTGTTCCTCACCCCATGTAAACCCTTTCTCCTTCTTGACTATTTTAGTCAAAGGAGTAGCAATGGTAGAGAAATCTTTCACAAACCTCCTATAGAAACTAGCAAGTCCATGAAAACTCCTCATCTCACTAGCACTCTTAGGTGTCAACCATTCCTGGATAGCCTTCACCTTCTCCTCATCAACCTCAACTCCCCTAGAACTAACTACAAACCCTAAGAAGACAAACCTATCAATACAAAAAGTACACTTCTTAAGGTTCGCATATAGTTTCTCCTGTCTCAATACATCCAAAACACATCTCACATGCATGACATGCTCCTCAAGATTAGTGCTATATATCAAGATGTCATCAAAATAAACAACCAAAAATTTTCTAAGAAATGCAAGCAACACATGATTCATCACGCTCATAAAGGTGCTGGATGCATTAGTTAAACCAAATGGCATAACTAACCACTCATACAACTCATATTTAGTTTCAAAAGCAATTTTCCATTCATCTCCTGGTTTCATTCTAATCTGGTGGTATCCACTTTTCAAATCAATTTTGGTAAAGATACATGCACCATGCAATTCATCAAGCATATCATCTAACCTAGGAATAGGATGGCGATACTTTACAGTGATTTGGTTGACAGCTCTACAATCTACACACATCCTCCATGTCCCATCTTTCTTCGGCACTAGCAACACAGGCACTGCACAAGGGCTCAAGCTCTCCCTCACATGCCCCTTCTCCAGTAACTCACCCACCTGTTTTTGAAGTTCCTTTGTCTCCTCAAGATTACTCCTATAAGCTGGGCGGTTCGGAATCTGAGCTCTGGGCACAAAATCAATCTGGTGCCTATGCCTCTTAAGGGTGGCAGTCCCTTAGGCATCTCCTTAGGAAAGACATCAGTATAATCCTGCAAAAGAGAAGCAAAAACACTAGGGAAAGCCTCAAGAGGGTTAGTGTCAGAAACTAAACACTCTCTATATCTCACCACTACTAGCACTCTCTTCTCTCCAGTTACTCTCCTAAAATCTTTTCCTTTAGCAAACAAGCTCACTTTTCTCTCTTTCTTTTCTTTCTTTTTTTTCTCTTCCTGAGCTCTTCTCTCCTGTACATCCCACTTCCTTTTTCTCACTTGTGCAGTTACTCACCATTGGGCCTAACTCATTTTTCTTTTGGGCCTCTTTTCTCTCTTCACCTTTTTTGTTCTCACTACCCAAACCCTCCTCACTTTTACTTGCTTTTGTCTGGTCCAGTTACAATTCATGAGGTGATAAAGGTAGTAGAATGAAATTCCTACCCTTAAACTTAAAGGAATACCTATTGGTATACCTATCATGTGCTACCCTCCTGTCAAACTGCCAAGGTCTCCTAAGTAACATATGACCATCCTCTATTAGTACCACATCACATAACACCTCATCCTCATATCTTCCTACTGAAAATGGCACTACAACTTGCTTAGTCACCTTCACTCCAACACTATCATTGAACCACTGTAAATTGTATGGCTCTGGATGTTTCTTGTATGTCAAACCCAATTTTTGTACCATAGTCCAACTAGCTGCATTAGTGCAACTACCCCCATCAATGATCAAATTGCATACTGTTCCACCAATTAAACACCTCGTATGGAAAAGATTCTCTCTCTGATCTACAATCTCATCTGTGGCCCTAGCACTCAGTACCCTCCTAATTACTAGTGCTTCCCCTGTAACAACTCTCTTAAAGCAACTATCATCCTCAAAATCATTATCTAATAATAAACTCAGATTCACTACCACTGTCCTCCGAATCAATCATCCCATTATCCCTCATAATCATGACTTTCTTATTTGGGCATTGAGATGCAATATGACCTGTACCCAAACACTTAAAACATTTAATACTAGACTACTTACTATAAGTAGCTTGGGTGTTAGGTGTATCTTTAGGGTCAAACCCTACATTCGGCCTTTTGAGTGTCTCCGTGAAGTCCACCCCTTTGTCTTTCGAATTCTCCTCTCTCTTGGGTCATTTTGAACTCCATGATTGGCTAGAATTCGTCCCACTCCTTGCTTCCATTCTAACTTTGATTTGTTTCTTCACCGTCATAGCCATGTTCACCATGTCCTCAATCTCTAAGTAGTGCTGCAACCCCACAACATTGGCTATCTCCCTATTAAGTCCACTCAAAAATCTAGCCATTGTAGCTTCTGGGTCTTCCTCTATGTTGGCTCGGATCATAGCCACCTCCATCTCCTTATGGTAATCCTCCATTGATTTAGACCCTTAAGTGAGTCTCTGAAGTTTCTGGTGCATCTCCCTGTAATAGTAAGAAGGCACAAACCGCTTCCTCATGCATGCCTTCATATCATCCCAAGTAGTAATTGGCATCTCTCTATTTCTTCTCCTGGATGTCACCAACTGATCCCACCATATTAATGCATAATCTGTAAATTCAACAGCGGCTAGCTTTACCTTTTTATCTTCAAAAAATTTGTGGCACTTAAAAACCAAGTCCACCTTCCTTTCCCACTCCAGGTAAGCCTCTGCACTATTCCTTCACTTGAAGGTTGGGATCTGCATCTTGATGGATTTAAGGTCTCTATCTCTCCTATTAAATGGCTCAACTCTCTGAACTCTCCTAGGTCTACGTACCTCAAACTCCCCCTCCTCCTCAAAGTCATCCTCCTCTAGCTCATACCGAGGTGGTGGTTGCTGTTGGCGTACACCTGCACGCCTCCCCTGAGGTTTCTCGCGTCTCCCTTGTCGGAGCTCATCCATCTATTCCCTAATCTCATTTAAGGCTAGATTGAATCTCTCAAATTGTTGCTGCATGGCTCTCAAAGTGAAAGCGATATTTGCGTCTCTCCCTTGGTTGTCATCATTACTACCTCCCTGTGACATTGTAGATAAAATGATATACCTGCAAAAACAAGTTTAGTAATAAACAACCTCACACACTCCCTCACGTGTTTCACTTAATTGATGTCACTCCCCTCGTGTTTAAGTCACGGCAATGACTCCCTCAAATAAGCTCACACACTCTTGCCTTTTACTACTCAATTCCCTCTGAAATTCAATTCACCACTCGGAACCAATTCTCAACTGATCAAAAGAATCAAAAGGGTGAGAAAGTTTCGAACTAACTAGCAAGTACGAGTATAACGAAACAAAAAAATCATTTTTTTTGGATTTTTTTGTTCAGATTTTTTCTGACTTTATTTTCTTTTTTCTGACCTTTTTTCTGACCTTTTTTTCTGACTCTTCTTTTTTTCAAATTTTTTTCGTTTTTTCTGGACTTTTTTCTGACATTTTTTTCTGACACTTCTTTTTTTTTTCAGTTTTTTCATTTTTTGTGTTTTTTGGACTTTTTTTGAATTTTTTTTGGGATCTAGGTCAAATATTAATAGAAGATAAAACAAGAAAAATAAAAAAAAACCCTAACCGAAAGTTAATTCACGCCTGAATTGATGAACTGATGATAATTGGATGGTGATGGGCAGCAGTTTCTTGAATTCCGATGGATTTGAATAAGAATTCTCCTCCACACCAATGCTCTAATACCAACTAACGCGCACCACGGAATTGAAATATTGCTCGGATCCAAGGAAAGAAGAAGAGGATAGATCTGAATTAACTAAATTAAATATGATACGCAAGGTTTCAAATTTACCTACTAGACCTCACGAAGAACTTGTCTCGAGCAATCTAGATAACGGGTAAAAAACAAACTAAGAAAGTTGTTTAGGATCAAAATCACGCCACAATCTGATTCAGTTGATAAGCAATGTTTAATTCCTAAGTTGAAAAGAACAAGAGGGTTTCTCCTCTCAAGATGGCCGGCGGCACACGAGAAATAATATGATCAAAAGTTATTCGAAAACCATAAAACATAAGTATTTATACCTAGGTTTAATGCTAAAATACTTGGACTTAAAATACATGTAAGGCCAAAATATAAATAACTTAATACAAGTCCAAATTAGAATAATAAAGCCTCTCCTCTTGGGCTTAAGTCAACCCAATACAATGATCTTCAAGTCCCAAGTGAGTTTGATCCGAAGATTTGAGATAAATGAATCAATTTGGGCTGTGATTCAGATAGCTATCCTCCAATAGGCTTAGTGCACTCCATCCTCTCCACAAATTGGCCCACATATAGAGATCCTCCTTGAGTCTCTCGGTCCTAGCTCTGGACATAGGTCCAACTGGAATAACAAGCTCGCCCCCGTCACGCACGCCATCTCCATGGTGATCCTTACTCCTGCTCACATCCCAAATAGCACACATGCATGGATGACATGTGTCAATGTAGTATTAACCCACATAGTTAGGTGTTGAGCAAAAACATTTATGTAGTTCTTTCTTCATTCTCTCATCGCTTCACCGAAAGTGCCCATGTCCAAAACACTCTTCTTGATCATCCATCACCGAACATCAAGTTGTTCATTTTGTGTATTGAGTCCACTCATATCTACTAGAAAATTTTCTGAATCAAGTAAGTTATGTTTTGAATTTTATGGGTACCGTAAATGATTGGTTGATAATGGTTTAAGGTTGGTAAATGAATACATGTATAAGAGGTTTAAGAAGTGTAGTTTCGGTGAATGAATGTAAGGATTGAAATATTCATCATGTTGTTAATAGTTCAGAGTTTATAGAATGATGGTGCTTAATAGCTAAAAATGTGTGTAGGAACGTGCAAAAAATTGGAGTTATCTAGAAAAATGCAGAAAAGTGATAATATACGTGAATAGTGATCTATTTTAATGTTTATGGTTAAATCTTGGATTTTTGAATTGTTTGTGTTAAGACAAGTTGTTAACTGTAGAAAGATGTGAAAAATAGGTTAATAATTGTTGAAAACAAAAGTGCAGTAGAGAGAGAGGAAGAAGAAGGTGATGGTTGCGTGTCTGATTTTGGTGTTTGGAGTCTTCATATGCACTAGTGTGTTTTTTCTGATCAACTTTGAATCTTTTAGCTATAACTTTTTCATACAACCTCCAAATGACTTGAAAATTGAACCAAAACACTCCTAATACATTGATTTTACTCTCTATGAAAATTTAGAGCCATCTGAACTGATTTGTAAAAGGATTGATTTAATCAAAGTGAGGGAATGTGCTGGAATGTTATGAACTGGAGAATTTTCATTGAACATACTTCAGTATTTTGATTATATATTGAGATATAGATTTTAAAATGAGTTGATTCTTAATCCATATTAAAATATAGACATATTTATACAACTTTCTTGAAGAAGTCTAATTTTAATTCTATCCATAAGAGCCCTAAAAGTTAGCTTGAAGTTGATAGTTGTGTTATGTTGAAGTATAAGAAATAGTATAGAGTATTTTGATCATAACTTACATGATACTAGACCAAAATGAATGAATTTAGTGTCATTAGAAACTTAAGACATAAAGTAACATTTTATTAAAAGAAAGTGTTGTCTAAAAACGCCTGGTTGTAAGTCTAAAATGGCAAGAAAGGAAGAAAAAGAAAGAAGAAAACGCAGCAGGCCACAATCGTGCTCGTGACTCTGCTAAAGGATGAGGAAAGTCATGATCGTGCTTCAGCACAATCGTGACTCTGCTGATGAAGGAAGAAAGTCACGATCGTGCATGTACACAATCGTGACCCGATATTTTTTATTAAAAGTGACTTTTTGGATATTTTTCAACCAAATTTAAGTATGGTTGATACCATATAAGGTATGTAGGGTTTAAATGAGTTCTTAAATGATTTTAATTGATGTTGAATGAAGGGATTAAAGAGAGTAGAGGGTTTTTGAGATTAAAGAATGTTTGGAAGGTGTTGAAATTGCTTATAAAGTGTATTAAAGAAACATACCCGAGAAATTGTCATTGAACATGCATAATACATGATACATTCATAAATGTGCTTATGATTGATTATTTATCTGAATGTGTAAATTTTGTATATGATTGTATATAGAAGAACAAGTAGAGCGATAGCTTCTTGATATTGCTGGAACTTAGAGGCAATAGCTTCGGGAGCAAACTGTGAGTAACCTAGACAGTCTCACTCAATTAATTGTTTGTTTTGATTATGCTTGCATTATTTTATGAATGTGAAGCATTCCATTACATGAATGCATGAAAGATAAAGGCAGTTATGACCGGAGTTGCCAATATAAAGAGCTTAAAGCTCATACTATGATCAGAGCCTCAGGCTTAGTTGTGAAAGTACCCGGTATCCACTAAGAGATATGGGACATTATTTGATACAGCTCAGTATCCACTAAGGGATATGAGCTAGTAAAAAGGCACTCGGTCATAGCAACAACAATAACAAGTGAAAGTGAGTCTCACGAGCATTGCATATACAGTTTAATACATGCGTTTGACTGATAAAAGTGTATTGGTACCTTGTATTTGAATGATAATATGATATGTGATATTTCTTGCAAAATGTAAAGATGTGAAATATTTGTTACATGTGATAAGGTGTTACATGAATTGAGTGAACCATCGATGATGGTTACCTCATTGAGTTCGCAAACTTACCCAAAATTGAACGTTGACATTTCAGAACTGAGAGAGGACATTAGCTACTGAGAGACTACAAGAAGCATAATTCTTGTACTTTTGTGAAGAAGAAATGGCTCAAAGGTTGGTCAGCTAAGACTGAAGAGTTTAGATAGATATTTTGTATATTTCCTCTTTCATGTAGCGTATTTGTATTAGGCTTGATCATGTACGTACTCTAATGAGACTGGAAACTTTCAATGTACATATATGGATGTTAAAAGCTACATTGTAAATTCGGTTTTTGTTTATGAAATGAAAAGAGGAATACAGTTTGTTAATTTTGTTATTTTGAAAATTTGTTGACTTTTATGTACAATAGTTGATGTCATGACTATGTTGGATATGTTGCCATGTTATAAAATGAAGATGAGATAGTTAACACACCATTATTATAGATTATGTAGTAGAATATCCATAAGGTGTTCCGGTATGTAATTTATGATAATAGGGTATGACAGCACACCTATATATTATCCTCACTTTCTTATATATAAGCATATAATATGTGACAGTTTACCATTCGAAAATGCAAAGTCCTTATGCACAACCTTATTATCACATATTAGTGTTGAACACATTATCAACAAACTTTATTTAAGAATTCATGACAAAGAAAATCTTAATCAGAGTGAGAATCAAGCGATACCAAATAATCAATACACCATATGAGATACCAAAACACATGTATCTCTTTTATTTCAAGTCTAATGCGTGAAAATTCACTTAATGATGGCTTTTTTTTGTTAGCCCACGAGGTGTCCTAGGAGGGTCCCAACTATGAGAAGGCGCCTTTAAGTCATCCACTCCCAGACTAATCCCCGCTCGCACCGAGTCAACCCGTAAGGAGTAAAGTGCTGGCCAAACAGATTTCTCCATTCTAGGACTTGAACTCGAGACCTCTTGTTAAAGGATGAGAGTGCTGAGCCACTCACACCAACCATTTTTAGTTACTCAATGACGGTTTTAATAACCATATTTGATTATTCTGAAGTTAAACCTTAGTTATTACCAATGTAATAAATTCAGAAAAATAAAAAAAAAACTCATTTTATAAATTCGTAGAACCTTAAAAACTAACCCAAAATAACTTGAATGATCATTTTGTGAATTTTTAGAAAATTTGAGTTTTTTTGTCCTATAGTATGTTAAAGTTAGCACTGCGTGTGGGCTATAAGCATGTGTAGCCCGACACGCCTTTAGATGCATTAGGCACCTGCATACATGAGCATAGACGCACGCCACCTCCACTAATGCGTGTTTGACATGCGTGGTCACGCACAAACGTGCCAACTGCTTCTAGTAGGTGAGTTCCACGTGTAAGACATGCGTCCAACACTGGCTCCTGCATGTTTATTCAGCATTTTCTCTTTAGGCATCAAAAAAAGGTTTTTTTATAGTGATTCTTCGCTAAAAAATCACCCTAAATTCCTTTTTTTCAGGCAATGCTTGTTCAACATCAATTCAAAAAACAAATATGCAATTTATATAAGTAAAAAAACATATTAATTTCTCTGATTTCTTTATAGAGAAATTCGAAAATCTCTATTCAAATTCATACAATCATATAACGGCTCTGATACCATATGTTATTTATAACACAAAATTTAATTATAGACCAAAGATCAACCATAAACTTCTATTAACAGAGAACATGTGATAAAAATACTTGTTTTGCTATATATTGCTTGATGAACAAGCTCCTAAACTACTCGGACAAGCTCTTCAATGTTTGAACAAACTTTTAGAACTTTCAATCAACTTTTATGAAATTTATGTATCTTTATGTCTTTATCGTCTTTTAGTGCCTTTTTAATGTATAGGCCTTTTAACATTCAAAAAAAATTGAATGTCCACGAATTTATTTAAGCAGGCAACAGAAGACCTTAGCAGTTATTTATAGTAACTTTATTGGGCCTCCCATTATAGTCTCAATATATAATCAACTCACATTGATTAGGACCCATTTTTTACTGAACTTTAGTCAATTGAACCAAATCTTTTATTTAGTTTTTTTAATTATCTTTAACTTTGATCCAACTTGATTTTCTTAACCTTAATTTTATTAAAAACTTGTAATTAATAATTGTCCACTTAACAAAGTAACTACCAGCCAAATCCAGATAGCAACGTATATGGTATCCCATATCTCTATTTCACATACATGCATCACCTAAATATAACACACATGAATGCTGAGTTGTTTTCCTCAACATTAGGCGTCTGATTCAATTTTTAAAAAAAAAACGACAATAATAATCTTCCTTTTTCATGGATTGGGAATTGGAGTTCCTGTATTTGTTCCTTTGCTAACCTAACCAAGTAATAGATGCCGCGGTGGAGACGCCTAAGAACAGTCGTGGGGGACAATCTGACTTTAAAAATTCAGTTGATTGAAATATCCAACGTACTTTTGTGCTGGTGGCGTAAAGATTTAACAACTCACCAGAATCATTTTTGTACGCAGTTCAATGATATTTTCTGACTGAAATAATACAAATTCCAATGTGAACGCCCATTCTACAATGTCGGTCTCTTGGTGGTTCAAGTTCAACAACAATACGAAATTCGAGTGGTTTCAGTTCCATCCTTTTTTTTCCCCCTAACTTTTATGCCAGATTGTTTGTGAAGGCCGTCATCCACTATTAAACTGGAATCAATTCACACATTTCCTAGTTTAGGATCAATCTCCCACTTTGACAAGAAGCCTGAAGATCTACCTCCTAGGGGTGGCTCCACAGACAAGATAATATTTTAGATTTCATGTTAGAAGTATCAAGAGTTCTTTAGAATTTATTATTGATTATTTAGGCAAAATTTCGTCATAGAAATGCATGTTATTTATAAATTATTCCGTAAAGTTAAAGCAATTACGAGGATTAAAAAATAAATAAAGATTCTTCCTTCAGGTACGAGATATTAACCTAAATTCCTCCAAATATAAGTCACGTACCATCAACTATAATGTGGTTAAAGATTGAGAAGAGCTAAACCATCAACTATAGTGTGGTTAAAGATTGAGAAGAGCTAAAGATTCCGCCACCACTAGACTGCACGTTGCAGGAAGAACCTGGCATGCGAGGACAAACTTATCCGAAGATCAATCTGATCAATTTCTGAGTTTGCCCACGAGCGGGGTCGGTTCACCTGGGGACGTGTAGGATGAACGCAACTTGGATTAACCAGAAGAAGAATAAGAAAAAAGGAAGAACAAACAAAAACAAAATGAATTTAATGGGGTTCAATTTCAACATCCAAGAGGAGACGTTTAAACTATTTGATGATGTCACACGTGTGAGGCTAACTGTAAAGCTGGTAAGTGGAACATTTGGAAATCTGCCACGTTTCACTTTCCGTCCTAAGGTCCCATTTTTCTACTCTGCTTTCGTAATCCATTGCCGGCCAAGCGTAATAATGTAACGATTCCTTAACCTTGTTAAATAGGTTCCAGTTTCATTAGTGTTTAGCGAATGCCCACATCTTGTTTTTCCTTGTAATCAGAGTCTTTGCTTGGCATGTACAGCCAGAAAGTTGGAGATTCCCATACTTAAGGTCCCTAAAGCCACGTTGAAGTCGGTATTTTTGCCAATATCTTGTTGATCGAAGCAGCTGCATCGTATCTTCATGATTTCTGAAGCGGTTTGATAGAGTGTTCATATCATATCCAATTCCTTGATTTTCTCCTCTCTTTCCCTTTTGGTTCTATTGATCAAGCTAGCAGCTTGATGTGTATAAACCCAGTTCCTGAACCATGATATCCTGACAAAGTTTTGTGTTTTGAGAGACAATCTGATTGCTTTCTGTTGATGGGTGTCTCAGTCTCTCTACCTGATCGCAAGTGGTGTATCATTTTATTAAACATCGCCTTTCTTTCAATACCTTGCGCTTTCTTTGTTTCAAGAGTAAATTCCGCAGATTTTGTTCTCCTGAAAAGTTACCCATCTTCCTATGTCACAAGTGGCAGAGGCTGCAAAGGTTTGCTAAGTCTAGATGATTACAAAGCCAAGTGCCTTTTCCTTCAATCACATAATCCATGCCTCTCAGAAGGTTATATCGACTATCTTCACATTTTCTATTGCAATTTTGGAAGATTTACCTTCTTAGGATACTTTTTCCTATTTCTTTGGCTTCTGGTACTCTTCTACATGTTGGGAAACACAGCCTCTGAATACTTTTGCTCTTCACTTGAAAACTTATCTAGCCTACTGAAATTGTCCCCTACGATTGCTGGGGTCACTCTTCTTTCGCTTGGCAATGGTGCGCCTGATGTTTTTGCTAGTATAGTTTCTTTTACGGATAGTGGGACTGGAGAAATTGGCTTTAATACGGTGATAGGTGGTGCTTCCTTTGTGACTTGCATTGTGGTTGGAGTCTTGAGCATTTTGGTGCATAAAAAACAGATTAAAGTCCACAAACGGGCCTTTGTTAGAGATATCTGCTTCTTCCTTTTAGTCCTTGCATCCTTCATTTTCATATTGTTCCAAGGCGAAATCAATTTGTGGGGTGCTATTGGATTTTGCTCCATGTATATTGTTTATGTGATTCTCGTGTATATGTCTCACATTCATTGGGAAAATGGTAGCAGAAAGGATACTGAAAGGCATGCTCTTTCATGTTGTGCCAATGACTTGAGTGTTCCCATATTGAGTAGCATGGAAAAAGGAGAGGTGGGGTTTGAGGAACAAGTTGTTTTGGAAGGGAGTAATGAAAAAGAAATGAAGCAAGGTTGCTTGTTTCAAAGATTATCAACTCCTTGTAGCATGCTGCTTTACATCCTCCAAATGCCTCTTTATTTACCTAGGAGACTAACAATCCCTGTTGTTTGTGAGAAGAGATGGTCTAAGCCAATTGGAGTTGTTTCAGCGACTCTGGCACCACTTCTCTTGTCTGGCCTTTGGATTCTTCAAGACCAGAATGCCAATTTCTCAGCGAGGCTAGTCGTCTCTGGAATTGGGTCCTTTTTGGGGATTGCATTTGGTGTTTTTGCTTATTTGACAACAGAGAAGTCAAGTCCACCTAAAAAGTGCTTGTTTCCTTGGCTTGCAACAGGGTTTGTAATGAGCATGACATGGAGTTACATTACAGCTCAAGAATTGGTAGCGTTGTTAGTTTCACTTGGCTATATTTTCGGTATAAGCCCTTCTATACTGGGGCTAACAGTTCTTGCTTGGGGCAACTCACTCGGGGATTTGATAACTGATCTAACAATGGCTTTGAATGGTGGTCCTGAAGGTGCACAAGTGGCTATTTCAGGATGCTATGCAGGTCCTATTTTTAACATACTCTTTGGTTTGGGAATGTCAATGGTTGGTGCCTCTTGGTGCGTATACCCTTCCTCTGTTGTTATTCTGAGAGATCCATATCTGGTGGAAACAATAGGCTTTTTAGCAGGTGGTCTGATTTGGGCACTTGTAGTTTTGCCCTGGAGAAAAATGAAGATTGATAGATTCTTGGGAGCAGGCCTCTTGGCTCTATACCTGATGGCTGTGTCTCTAAGGCTGATTCGAAGCCCAAGCAATAATTCATGACATGGTGATTTACCGCCTGAACTCCTGTACAGTAGCTGAGCAATAATAGTTGCAATGATTTGTTTCAGTTCAACATGTACAGAACTGTAGATTCATTATGTGGTGGGAATAATGAAATTAATTTATCTTGTTCCATTATAGCACAAGGTTGAAACGTAGGAATATTGTGTTGTAACGTCATCGTACAGATGGAAAGAGCTTGTTCTTCAGAGCTGGGAGAAACAGAAAATGAAATGATATCTGATTGATCGACAAGTGCTGCGACTTTTTTTCTTCTTGAGATTTTGTTTGATTACTAAGCCTTGGACTTTTTATAGGGAAGGACTGTTGTCACTGATTCTTTTGTGATCACAAAGTTATCCCTCCAGGATTGATTTTACAATCAACTGAACTCCATTCTGATGTGAAGATATGTAAATATTGTACACCAGGAAAGTCGGTAGTTCTGTCTCTTGTACATTGAATGAGGTATTTACCTGTGATCATTGGTGAGGTTGTAATATTGGGATTAGATCACCTGTTTTTATTATTTAGTTTCATAAAAATCTATCCATTTAATAAATAGAGCTCACAAAAATTAGACGATTGAGATCGGACTGAAATAGAGGGCAACCAAATTTTGGAATTAAGTCTGTCTTATGGGGTTCAGAGCCTCTGATAAGTACCTGTGAACTATAACTCTTTTATCATTACAGATGACAGAAGACTCTAGAAAAAGTTTAAGTTAACATTGCCAATGAAGCGAGGTTACGTAATCATCATAAACTGTATAATTAAAATCCAAATATGTTAATCAGGAAAGATTAGGATTAATAACCAAGCCAGTTTTCGACAAGGTCATTGAGATGAGAAAGTGACGGAATCCATGACAGGCTTGCAATGTATTGCAATTGGAAGTAAACTAAAGATGACTAATCGGAGTTCATTTTCACACGTTCCTAATCACATTGAGCACTTGTGGCTAAACATTGGAAGAAGCTAGGTTTTATGTGGGTCTGCCTCTGCTCGTGTCTCATAGGTTGGCAGAATACTCCATTAGCCAACAGCAAAGGTTGCTCCCAAGTGAATGTCCATAATATAGTTTGTCGCATTGCTTTGTTTCTGACCTTGACATCACCGAAACTTACCTAGATTTATTTACTTGACACCGTACATTTGGTTTAGATAATCTCCATATCTTCCGTGATATGTCCTTAATAGGTGCAGTTTAATGCAATATGTTTAGAGAGTTTTATCCTTGGATTAGTCAGAGATGTCCTCCAAGTTTACATGCCCTCGAGAATTCTGTTGTCAACTTTGTGAGTTACTTCAAAGTTAAGAAGTGTTTCTTACAGGTACCGTTGAATCCGCTTCAACTTGACTTGGATGATGGATCTCCTAGTTTTATGCAGCCCAACAAAAGCATGCATGTTTCCCTCCTAACCAACCGAATGTGCTGTTTCAATGTTACATTACACATACTATGGTCATGTAGCGTTGATGAAATTGAGGAATGTTGATGTTTATCACCAAGAAAATTACATGGTTTTGTAATACCTTTTTCTAGAAGATCTTTTAACCAACTATATTGAGAATTACTGTATACTGTATACAAGTAATACCAACTAATATGGCACTACAATTAAACAAGTTTATGGCAAAACAGGATATAATCACAACCAAAATACTTGGAATTAAACTTCACAGTAACTAAATTGTTCGTCAAAAATAATGAACAGAAGGTTTTAATGTTGTCCAGCGGCACAATCTGCTGCTTCGACTTGTAATAACCAAGTCAAGCATAGCTTTTTCCTTTTTAAGTTTTTCAATTGCTTTAAATTTGCAGGAGCTGACGCAAGTAATAAGGTTTTTGTTCTCCAGTTTTAAGGTCAACCGCACCAAAAGTGCTTCATGGTATTTGTGTTTTTTACAATCTTATTATTTGAATTTAGCATAATAGATGTTTGTCATTTGTGGAAAATTAAAAGTGAATTATATTTCAATAAAATTGAATGAAATAGTAACTTATATACCTTAATGACATCAAAAAAAAACTTAGTATAAAGACCTGCTACAAAATTTTTGTAGAATAAAAAAAAATCTAAGGTGCCTTTTGCAGTAATTTTTAAATCCAAGTGCTTCATGCTACCAAAAATACGGTAAATAGTTGTTTTTCTATAAATTAATCCCCTTTAATTGCTCTGAATTTTATCAAGAGTTGCTGAACCTCAAATGTCAATGTTGAAAAGCATTCAAGTAAATTATGTCACACCATTTAACAAATAAATATTTTTAGCAAATCTTTTGGGGTACCAAAATGAGTCTTATGCTGCAAGTTTACCTCTCCTTTGCCCTCTTGATACATGTACGTGTAGAACGAAAATTCAAGAAATCATTATTGTTACTCTTTTGTTCACGAGTTGGTTGCTTTCATTAAAAAATAATAATAATAATGGACCAACATTTCACTAGTAAAGTGACAAGCTTACAGTGGCCCTTGTTAGGATACGATAATCTTTGGACCAAGGAAGAAAGAAAGTTGTTGGTTAATACCCTCAAAGAAGAAAAATAGAGAATCCGAAAACGAAGGATTTTCATCCGTTTCAAATTATTGGTTGGGGAAAGTACTTCATCCTGAATGTAACCAAAATCCATCCATCTATCGTATGTCTTATCTTATTTTACAATGCTCAAGTTAAAGTTATTAATTGATTGGAAAAGTGAAAACAGAGCTATCAAAATTCCGCTGAACCTTTTAGGCACCCAACTTTTTAATTAAATTGTACGCACGTGTCTGTCCACCCAACAAGTCCATGGGCGACAAGGGGGCCAACTTGGAACCAATCAAAAGTTCAAGGACCACAAGATTTATCGAACTTGTCCTCATCGTGGATGTCGCCCGTTAACCTTCTGCAATTTAGATTTTTTATAGAAAATGCAAATAACCCAAGTGGCTTTTCAATAAAGTTACTTAAATAATTCAAAGACAAATCTACGGAACTGAAAGAAAAACATAACCATCCGTCTCCCAAACCAACCACAGCAAGCTAACCCCACAAATTTGTCGGAGAACGTTTAATACTAAGAACGCAATCATGAAATTGTGAATGAGTAGCACCACAAGCCAATTTGCAAGAAATGTCCAAATTGGATGTGACAATACGTAGTAGCTTGTTATCCACTGCCCGTACTTTCTGATTCCATACTTGTTTAGCAGACATGACTCGAATGCTATAGACTACCTAACAGCTTCCATATTTACCGAAAATTTACCTTACGATACTTGTTAGGCAGACATAACTCGGAACGCTATAGACTACCTTACAGCATCCATATTTACTGAAAACTTAACTTACTGTTTTAAGTAATAATGGCATCAAAACACGTGGGTGTAATTGTAAACCAACAGTCTATTCTCAGGTTTCACGTAAAAACCATTCTCAAGATGTTAATAATTACCTGAGAACTAACATAGTTTGGAGGAACACGTAGGTTGTTCTAGACCTCTGGGAGTTTTGTGTACTAAACCCCGTGCACTTTTAAGAGACCAAAAGCCCCCAACAACCTTAGAGACAAAAAACATAGGTAAATGGCTAAAAGACCAACCCCAAGAAGCCTATCTAACTTCATGTTCTTCCTTGGCAAAATCACCAGTACCCAGAGCAGGCCACCAATTAAGAACCCCAGAGTCTGAACGAGAGAAGGGTCTTTAGGAATTACATAAGATCCTGGATATTCGGACCACGACTTGATAACTAGTGGTGTGCCTAAACCCATTAAGGTGTTAAACATGGGACCAGCATAGCACCCGGATATAGCAACTTGGGTCCCATCTGACCCACCGTGCATAGCCATTGCACCGTTGGCTATTAAGTCTCCCAGCGAATTCCCCCATGCCAAAACGGTCAGGCCAAGAACAGAAGGGTTAATCCCAAGTATGTAACCAATTGAAACCAACAAAGAAACTAAATCTTCTGCAATTATATACGTCCATATTACACTCATTGAGAAACTACCAGCAAGCCAAGGGAGTAAGCACTTCTTTGGTGGACTGGACTTGTCCGTGGTCATATATGCTAGATTGCCAAGAACAACACCAATCAGCACTCCTGTCATATAGGTCACTATGGAGCTCCTGGAAAGCAAAGTTTTTTGGCTCTGGGTGTTGAATAATGCTGCCACTAAAAGTGGTGCCATTGTAACAGAGCTTACTGCTAATGGCTTGGACCATCTCTCCTCACTGACCACTGGTATGGTCAATCTTCTTGGCAAGGAGAGCGGTAATTCCAAGACATATAAAATCATATCCAGGGAACAGCAAGAAGATGGATCAACATTGAAAAGCGTCTGTTGCTGATGCTCTGAACTTCTGTTCTTGTCTGCTGAAATTTGTTTTTCCTCGTCGGCATAACCAAGTAATGGTATGCCCATGTTCACAAAAGTGTCCTGGACATCCACTTTCTTCTGATTTCTGTAATGGAGGTGCATGATACAGACGACGCAGACATAAAAGAAGTATATAGAAAGAAAAGAAATGGAACCCCACAAATTAATTTGGCCCCTAAGGATGATCAAAAGAAGGGAACAGACTGTGAACAGAAAGAAGCAAACATCTCTAATGAAGCTAAACTTTTCAACTGATATTTCTTGAGAACTGATCACTATACTTATAACACCAACTACAAAACTAGACACGAAAAAAGCCCCACCCAGAATGCTATTTAGGCCAACATCGCTGTCAGACCGAGTGAAAGCAACAATACTGGCGAAAACATCAGGCGCACCATTGCCTAGCGAAAGCAGGGTGACTCCTGCAACTGTTGGAGAGAGTTTCAGGATCTTGGACAAGCTTTCTAATGAGAAGCAGAAGAAATTTGCAGCTGTGTCCCCTAATAGATAGAACATAACAAGAAGCCAGAGTGACAAAACAACTTGGCCAAGAACTGGAAATTGCCCACAGGTGCAGTAATAAATCTGGAGATAGTTTATGTACCCTTTAGGCTTGCAGCTGACATCCGACTTCACATACATACACTTGGACTTATAATCTGGATGCTTATGAAGTTCAGTGCATCTACTGCTTTTGATTGATTCTTCGAGTAATAAAGAACTGCTGGTGCTGGTTTTTGGTTCATTGGATTGATCAGGGAAGCGTAAGGTTAGGATATAGAAAATGCAGAGGAAGAGAAAGGAGGTGTTGAGGAATAGAGTAAACTTCTTGGGCTGAGAGATAGAGTTGAATCTTGCCATTCAAAGCAGGTAGTGAAGATGCTAAAGATGGGTGTCGATGATGAGTTAATTCTTTGGAACTAGTGGTGGAGAAATGTGAACCATTTTTCTTGCTGGATTCTTAGGGAGGACGAATTTTCAATAGCAACTAAAGAGTTTGGGACAATAATTAGACAAGATATTGAGAACAGATGTGTCAATATCTCCAAATCAAACAAAAAAGTTCTTATCCAAATTTAACAGGAAAGCATGCAACATTAAGCAATTTATTTCATCAACGTGTAAGGATAAAATGACTGCGCGCGGTTGGTGGACAAAAATAATAAATGACCCACTTGAGGAGTTGCACTATCATGAAGATTGAAGCGCATGGAACTACTTGATTCTACGGTCTACAAATTCTAGTCCCTGAAGTCTGAACAGCAGATTACTTACTGAAGCTGTAACCAACTAACGGGTACCTCTAATGTGTCCATTGGAGGAATCTTCCCATTAGTTGGGACAAGAGCTATAAAGGGTGGAAACTGGAAGAGTTGGACATGGGTGGCATGAGCAATGCTTAAAAGTTGCATGGCTTGGAAAGTTGTGCAGTTTGGAGTTTGGACTACAAAAAGGCTCTAGCTATTCATGTCCTGTTTCAAGAAACTTCCTGAATTATACTTATATATATTAAAGAAGGTGTATGGTTGCCCAAAGTTTGTCCTTTTTTTGGTGACTGGCTCTTGTTAACTAACCCAGTGGCTTCACATTCACGACTCTGTCCTTTGGAGATTCAAGCCCCCCTGTGACACAACCATGACGTAAAAAACCCCAATTTAAATACTCAATTATCCTAAAATATTTATAGCTTTTATAGCTACGACATGCATTTATCCTTGTAAACTTAGGGGCCGTTTGGTTTTCTGTCGTTTTTTTGTTTTTGTTTCCTGTTTTTTATTTCTGTTTTTTTCCTTATAAATCAAAATCTGTTTGGTTAAAATTTATAATATAAAAACTAGAAAACTAAAATATGTTTAGTATATAAAAACTAAAAAACTAAAATATGTTTAGTTGAGATTTGTAATAAAAAAACTAAAAATAAAAACATGCTTGGTTTTATCATCTTGTTTCTATTTTTATAATTTTTTTAATTATACTCTTATATATAATAATTATAATATAACACGTTATATTTTTAAATTAATTAATTATCATTATAGTTAAAATTAAAATATATACAAATCAAATATTATTAAAAAATCACACATTAATTTATATAATAAAATATCATAAATAGAAATTATATTACTATTTAATCCTCTCTCTATCCCCAAAGACCTCTTCTTTTCTTCTTTCATGTCACTCACTATTTACTCACTGTTCATGATTAGACAAATTAATGTTTTGCCCACCC
>JAOQMS010000002.1:10232793-10272472 GCA_027563885.1 Erythroxylum longipes | reverse complement strand
CTCTTCTTTTGTCTTATTATCTTAAGACAACTTTTTGAGTTTCCAATCTTTGCCCTTCCTTATTCATGAAATTCCTACTAACTCCTTCCTTTACTTTATACCACCTTACCAAAATCCATAATATACCATATTAAACTCTAATTCATAAATTCTAATTTACTTCCATGCTTGATAATCTAATAAAATATTAAAAAAAATAGAAAATCCTAAAAGTGGGATCCAACATGTGGACTACTTAAAAACTTTTTCAGGAAGCTCAACCGATTTTTTAGACCCAGGAATTTTTGATCATACCCTTATAAAGGTTGATAACTTGTTTAAAATGACCATAGTCCATCACCCTTTCAGATTCAACAATTTTTTGGTTAATATAGAGGGATTTCAAGAAGCAATTATGAAAGGTTTAAAGTATGAGATTTATGGTTCTAAGCAGTATATTTGTTCACAAAAGCTCAAGGCTATTAAACAGGAATTGAAGGTGTTAAATTTAAAGAGAGGTTAGGATTCCATAAAAGAGATAGAAATAGCAAGAAACAAGCTTTTGGAAATTCAAAAATCTTTGGCAGCTAACCCTATTAATTGTACATTAGCTATAGCTGAAAAGGAAGCCATTAAGACCTATTTGCAAATTGTGGATAATCAATGCTCATTATTGAAGCAGAGAGCCAAAATTAATTGGATTAAGGATGGGGATAGATGCACAAAATTCTTCTTCAATTCAGTGTCAGCTCGAAGAAATGTAAACATAATCACATCCATAAAAACTGAAGCTGGTGAGATTTTATTTGGACAAGATGGAATTGTAAAGGAAGCCATGAATGTTTATAAAAATCTCTTAGTCATAGAAGGTTTCTCTACAGGAATTGGAGTAGACTTTAGGCATTTTGTTACAACCAAGATTCCTGAACATGAAGCTTCACTGCTAATTAGACCTATTATGGATTAGGAAATAGAGAAGGTGGTTTTTAATATGAATGGATCTAAAGCTCTAGATCCAAATGGATTGAATGGGTTTTTCTTTCAAAAACTTAGAGTAGTTTGGGGAGATTAGTCAAAGAGGTTGTGCAAGAGTTTTTCCAAAATGGTGTCTTGGTTAAGGAGATTAACAAGACCTTTCTTTGTTTGGTCCCTAAGAGTTCCAACCCATCTACTTGGAGTAATTTCAGACTTATATCTTGTATTAATTTCCTTTATAAAATCATCGCCAAGATTTTGGCAAATAGCCTGAAGGATGTTCTTGGAAAATGGCCTGAAGGATGTTCTACACTTACTTATGAATGAGAATCAAGGCGCTTTTATGAGTAGCAAAAATATTAGGGATAATATCCTTCTATTGCAAGAGTTTTTGAAAGGTTACATCGCAGCAGAAGTCCTCAAAATTGTACTATTAAAGTGGATCTATAAAAAGATTTTGATAGGGTTAACTGGAGATTCCTGCTACAGACTATAGAGGTTATGAAATTTCCCCATAGGTTTATCATGTGGATTTAAGAATGCATCACTACTGCCTCCTATGAAATATTGATTAATGAAAGCCCTATAAAGTTGTTTAAAGGCAAAAAAGGACTCAGGCAAGGGAACTCTCTTTCTCCTTACCTATTCCTAATTTGAATCAAGGTTCTCACCCTTATGCTGAAGCACAACACTTCTAATGACTCCAACTTTAGATACCATTCCAAATGTAAAAAGCTTTCACTAACTAGCTCATGTTTTGCAGATGATCTTATTCTTCTAACTAGGGCAAATGTTCATTCAGTCTCCCTACTGATGAGTACTCTCACCACTTTTAAGAAGCTGTCTGGACTGAGTATCAATCTTCATAATAGTTATTTCTTACTTTCCAAAAGTGCTGCTCACCTACCTAATTCCTTGTCCCAAGCAACTGTTATGGAAAACAAAGATGCACCTCTTCAATATTTGGGCATTCCTATCCCATCCAAGAGACTAAGATATTGTGAATGTATCCTTTAATAAAAAAATTCAGAAAAGATTGGGGTCTTAAACTAATAGAGCCCTGTCTTATGGAGGGAAACTTCAGCTTATGAAGTTGGTAATTATGTCAATGCAAACTTACTGGTGTTTCTACATATTCCTCTCCAAAGGTCTTATTAAAACTGTTGAAAAGCTGATGAAGCAGTTTCTGTGGGGAAAAGGAAATGGTGAGAAAGGAATTGCTAAAGTGAGTTGGAAGCATACCTGTTAACCAAAGGAGGCAGGTGGGTTAGGTTTGGAGTCAATCAGCAAGAGAAACAATTTACTTATGACCAAGAGAATTTAGAAAATCCTAAGTGAAAAACAATCATTGTGGATCAAAAGGATTCACATCTATATATTAAAAGGTGAGAGTCTTTGGGCTCTAAGAATCAAAGACAGTTACTCTTAGTTCTTTAATCAAATTCTCATATTGAGGAAAGAAGTTCAGCAGCACATAACTTCTCAAATATGGGCAGGGGAAAGAATTTCTCTATGTTATGATAATTGCACAGGCTAAGGGGCGTTAATTCATAATTAGTTGACAAGATCTTTATTGGGAAGGTTCCCTACGAGAGTTAATCTTCATGAAATAATTATAAACGACAACTGGATGTTCTCCTCAGAAGAAATTAAACTTTTTTCTAGTCCTCGATATAAAAGCCTTGGGGAGAATGATTTAAACTTATAGGATGGGACACCTGTATCAGAAATTACTATTAGAGAAGCTAAAAAGCAGAGGGAAGGGGTAGTTACAAGAATAGGATGGTGTTCCTTGATTTGGAGCAAGGTTCTTAGATCTAATGCAAGTTTTCTCTTTTAGGTAGCTATCTTGAACAGGCTCAGCACTATGGATAGACTGAAATTCCTATCATTTTCTAAGATTTGTATTCTTTGCAACCTAGAGGATAAGACTGGGGATCATCTCTTCTTCAAGTATGGTTTCTTTAAGGAGGTTTGGGCTAGAATTTCTAAGCTATGTGGCCCCGGTACTAATTATTGTAGCCTCACTGATATCTTACTGGAGATATCTCAACTTCATATCTCTAAATATGATAGGGATATTCTTATGGTCGTTGTTGCTATATGTCTTCAAGCAGTTTGGAATGAGAGAAATAATAGGAGGTAAAAAGAGAGATCTAACATTCTACTCTCTCTTATAGAACTCTCTATCGCTAATATTAGGGAACAACTGATTACAAATCAGTTGAATCTACATTGTAGCAGAGGATTGTCTCTCTCATAGAGAATATAGTCCTCTATGTTTATTCATAGATCACGGTATTCTATAAGGTGTTTCATGCAATCTGGGATACAGAAAAGAATAAAGTTTCTCATGCATAGCTATATTTGGGTTTAGCAGATTCTCGTATTCACCTACTCATGAAAGAAGGAGACTATTGAAGATTAGAAGGAACCTGACTCACTTGTGGGTATCAAAATGTATTTGGCGTACCTCCTTCAGATCTACCACCTCTCCGCCCAAGTCCTATATGAAAGTTCACTGTTGTTCCCTCCAGTCCCCTAATATTAATATGTAGTTCGTTAATATGTGGAGATTCACGTAATCTTTAAAGCTGAAGTCATTATCAAGTTGATTATGCATACCAGAGATGAGATCTCCCTTTGTGCAGAGAGACGAGCAGTAAAAGCCACCGCATCACCTTCTCAGTATCGCGCCTCCAGAGCGTCATCCTCCTCCTCCCCAATTGAGTAATTGTCTGAAGCTTCGAGAAAGAAGAGAGTCGTTTTATCCTAATTACTAAACGACATCACACATTTCCCATTTAGTTCTCTGAACGTCACCGATTCTTTCTACTGTGTGCTTAATGTTTCTAATTATTTTATCTCACGTGGGAGAGGCCCTCTGCAAAGATGTATCCTATATTTTTTCTCCTTAATGAATTTTTTTAATTCTCAACAAAACCCATGTAAACTACCCCTTTTAAGAATCCTCGAGCATTGGAAAACTGGACCTGCCAAATAAGGAATTAATACGAAACATATGAACAATTAAGATGAAACCTAAGGTAGAAGAAATGGTAAAGAGTAAGGCCACCTCACATGTCCGTGTCCTTCTCTCGATAGGAGCATTAGAATTCAGAACTAAGGTGGTAATTGTGTGCTTATGAGCAAATTGATAATAATTATACATTAAAGTATTTTAATTTTTTTTAGCTGTTGTAGTTTGTTCTTTGTTTTTAATGCCAATAATAAATTTAATTGCTGCGAAAGATGAATAATTAAGATGGATATTGACATTCTTAATTTCAGAACTCGTTAGTTAGATGATAGCTATCCAGTTCTAGGAATTTTTATATTTTAATTACACCAAGTTGGATATTCGTTTTTCAAGAACATATTTATAAACACATTAATATATAAAAGACTTGCCGCTATCAAATATTTATATATTAATCACTAGTATATTAAGTTTTTCTGAAGTAATATAAATGAATTCTTATCATTAATGAAAAAAATTAATTATAATAAAATTTATTTTACAAATGAATTTTAACTTTAACGTTTATATTATAATATTATAACATTTAAATTTTTATAAAAATTTTATAATTTCAGTGTTTTTCTGTCCACCCGTTTTAGGAAAAGTCCAAGCCCTGGACTAAAATAACGGGCCTGTCCGATGTTTAAAGAAACTAAAAAGCCCATAGTCCATGAGGCCGACAGGGAAACCACGTTTACAACACAATGCTTGGCGCCATCCAAATGGATAAACTTGTTTTTCCTTCTTCTTCTTTCACTGGCTCTGTCTCTCCCGACTGACCTGGAACTTTACACTCTCTTCACTCTACAATGCTAGCTAACCCTAGCAGCCTCTACACCAGGCCTCAGTTTCCACTGAATTCTTCATTTCTTCTCCCCAACTGTCGCTGTAAGCTCTCTCACTCGCGGAATTTCAATCTCCCTCCCGCTTCAAGAAATTCCAGGTTCTGTTCGTTCCTCTCCCGAAAGCATACTAAGAGGTTTCGGTTTGGAGCTTTAGAAGAACAGGAAGTTTCAGAGACAGATTTTACCGATGGCCCGCAGTTCTTTGCGGACACTGTCTCCGTCAAAATCCCATTCGGAGATAGAGAGGTCCGATTGTGGCTTTGCTTTTGGAAATACGGATGAAATTTCCTTAATTCTTTAAGAATCAGTTGAAGCATTGTTTTTAATTTTTATTGGTGTATTGTGCTTGGTATGCTCCTGTAATCGATTGTGTATTCCTTTGGTTTTATTTTTTTAGATTTTGGTTGAGACAGGCTACATGGGAAGACAAGCTAGCGGTGCTGTCACAGTTACTGATGGAGAAACAGTAAGTTCCAAGTTGCGTAAGTGCAGTTAATGTCCTTTTCAGTTGACATCTTATGTCAGTCAATGTGGGATACTTGGGCAGCTTTAATAAACAGCAGCTTCTTCTGAACTGGCTTAGGAATTTGTAAAGTCTCTTTGTAGGCATTTGCTATGTTGTATATCTTCATAACAAATGAGGGCAAGACCACATATGATGCTCTTTGAAAATGCTTTCCAGTAGTGGGTCAAATTGTATTTTTGAGGTCTTCATGGTTGCTAGCCATGGGAACATTATCTGGAAAGTAGTGCTTACTTTGTGAGGCCTAGCTTCATGTCTGAATAATGGCCCTTAGAAGTTCTTAATTCCAAAACATTTCGAATGCTTATATGTTGCAAATTGCAACAACACCAAGAATCAGTTGCCATGATATGAGTTATTGCAACTTAATTGTCGTCATTACAACCGATATCCTAATGTGGAGTGTTAGAGGAACTCATGTAATTTTGAGGTAATTCTTTCAGTTGTGGAGGTCATGAGTTCATGTTACGGTTTTATGAATTTTACAGATTTAAGAACATTTAATTTGCATCAAGGCTGAAACCAGTAATGCAGACCTAAATGATCTGGTTTATTTATTTTCATTTTACCTTTCAACTTTTTGTTTGTTACTTTTAAGCCTTTCTACCATCTGTGCCATTTCTGTTTTTTCTTTTCCATGTAGTTGTATTTTCAATCTTTCCAGTGATCTTGACTTTTGATTTCCACAGTAATATTTATCCACTGGGACAATTGTTTCTCAGATTGTCTACACAACTGTTTGTTTGGATGATATCCCTAGTGAGCCTTCGGATTTTTTCCCTCTTTCTGTAAATTATCAAGAGAGGTTCTCGGCAGCTGGTAGAACCAGGTAAGGTGCAGCAACTTTTTCCTACTCCTGTAATCCACACCACACTAAAAAAAACCTAATACTGTGCATGAATTTGCTTCTTCTTTAGTGGGGGCTTTTTCAAAAGAGAAGGGAGGGCGAAGGATCATGAGGTACCAGCAGCCAAGCTTTTAAGCATACTTAGTATTGTTTGAGACGATAGGCTGAATCAATTATGTTAATTGCTGACTTTGCTTTAAGGCGTTACATTCAGTTCATGCCTACTTAATGTATCCATTTTGTCTAACAAGTTTAATTTGAGGTTAATGAAAAGTTGTGTTGAAAATCTTTGTGCAATTAAAAGCATATTTTATGTCTAGAATTGAAATTAATGGCTTGAAACCTGCAGCTTAATGTTCATTAATCTGCTTATTGCAAAGCAGACAAACGTGCTGTCATTCTTTTCGAAACTTCAGTAAGGTAATTATAACCAGTTCAGAAGACGATAGCATGAGTTTTGGTTTTTATATTCCCTGTAATGATATCTAACTGACCTACTTTATTTCGGGAATTGAGACTACATCATCCAAATTAATTATGTTTAATGAATCTTCTATAGTGCACCCATTACTGAAAATTGATCTTCTATACAATGGTGTTTTGGCCATTTTTAACTTGTGAAACGGATATTCTGTTCTATGAGTATTGACGTTTGTTTCTCTGTATTCAATGTAATGAAATTCTTCTGAACTGATTACTTAGAAGTTAAACTTGTCCCTTTCCCACCCATCTTGAATAAATATGTCATTTGATCTCTTTACTCGACCTGATTGAGTTATGATAGAAAAAAGTTGTTGATATCTTGTTTTTATCTAGCTTTTAATGTTTGTCCCAAATATGTGGTAGTATTCTTCCCACAAGTTCACTGGCTTTTATTTGAAACTTAGCCATTTATGCCCACTTGTGTTTTATATAATTGTATATCTATTTGTTTGCCTTTGTCTAGGTTCTCATTTGTAGATTGATTGATAGGCCTCTACGACCAACTATGCTTAAAGGCTTCTACCATGAAACTCAGGTTCTATCTTGGGTAAGTCATCATATTTTCTCGAAAGAATTAGATACGTTCATTTCACTTGTTATTCCTATGGATTATCTTAGTTCATTTAGACCCATAGCCATATATGGAAGCCACTTTTCTATGAGCTACTTTCATCTTAATTCATTAATCGCTATTTTTGGATGAATCACCTTTTCAAGAGGAGATATAAATATCACCTTTGCAATTTAAAGAAGTTTTGCAGAAGAAAAATGTGGCATATTTTAACTTCTGTTTTCCCAAAAAGGGTTGCTATTGGGTTTAAAACCTCATACCAACTTAAACATTTGACAACTCTATTAGAAGATGCCTTCTAAGCAATAAAGTTTGATTTGACTGAAATTAGATAGTCTTTGGCGGCAGAAATTTCAGCAGAGCGGCTATATATGGATAGGGTATGGTACTTTGACTAGTTAAGTGCTAGGTATAAGTTTGGAAAGGTAATGTATGGTGAGTGCTATAGGAAGAATAGAATATTGTATTAGAGTAGCGGCTAAGACCCAAAAAATATATAAATTTTGGTGGCTATAATCACTATTAAAAGAAAATATATAAATTTTGGTGGCTATAATCACTATTAAAAGAAATTATTACACCTAATTCGAAAGTCAAGGTTATAAAAAAAAATTCAAGATCTATTTGTTGAAAGGTTAAGTGTGCGCGAGCGGCCACACACACACACACACACACACATGCATGCATATGCACACGCGCACGTGCACTCGCACACGCACACGCACACGCACACTAGGAGTGGGCAAAAAACCAGAAAAACCGAACCGACCCGCAAAACTGAAGAAACCGAGCCAAACCGGTTGGTGTGGAGAGTGATTGATGGTTTGTTCGGTTTTGGATATTGAAAAACCGACCATATCGGCTCGGGTGCGGTGTAGGCAAAACTTTTTACCAAACCAACCCGAACCAAACCGATCAAGTAAAAACAAAAAAAGTTTGTATTTTTTTATACTTCTAACTCTAGGTATATAAGGTAAGTTTGCAACTTTGCAAGTATGACAATCACTCAATAGGTTCTAAAATGAAATAAAAATGTTGGATATGTACCAAAATTGACCCAAATTTTAAGGCCCAAGATTAGGGCCTAAACCGATTGAAGTAACCGAACTGAACCGAAGCGCAATGCAAATCGAAAATTCGGTTTCTTCTGACATAAAACCGATTATTCGGTTTTCTTGTGCCATAAAACCGATTATTCGGTTCGGTCTAAAAAGCCAGCTGAAAACTGACCTAACTGAACCGTGCCCACCGCACACGCACACGAACACGCACACGCACACGCACATCCTTTCTTTATTTCTTTTATAAACTCTAAGCTTTTTTGCATCAATTCTCGTTGACTTGTGTGAAGCCAATCCTTGATGTAGAATTGGAAAATATTAATCATATAGGTATGGAATCAACTTTTGCAATTCAAATTCTAAAATCCAAGTGTTATCGGAAATTGATCTTCCTGTTCATTTGACAAGAAACTATTGATATCCATTAGTTCTTGTGACTACTATTTGTTCATCAAGAACATCATCTATCTCCTCTTTAAGATAAAAAATGGCTGGCGTTCTCACAATTGCAGTAGGAGATTGTGTACCATCATGTCCATAATAAATAGTTAAGTCTGCAACATTAAAGATATGACTAATTCCCATGTCACTTGGTAATCCAAAAACATACATTTGCACTTTTCTTCTTGAGGATCTTAGAAGGTCTAACACTTTGCAAATGAAATTTCTTATATTTTCCTTTTGAAAATGGTCTGGACGAATTCTTATCATCACCATATCTCCTTCATTGAATTCTACCAGTCGATCATGTTAATCAACATGTTCTTTATAAGTGAAGTTGTTGATTGTTATCTTTCTTTATACCTCATCAAAGATATTTCTTATGTATTGTGTAAAACTTGCAGCTTCATCACTAACTTGTGTTGTTTGTGATAAAGGAACTAAATCAATAGACTTCCTTGGTTGAATACTTTAAACTATTTGAAAATGACTCGTACTAATTGACTTGTTTATAAAACTATTGTATGCAAAGTTTGCCATAGAATTAGGTCCTAATTATTAACATTGTCCCCAACCAAGCATCTTAGCAAGTCTACCAAGCTTTTATTCACCACCTTTGTTTATCCATCGGTTTGGAGACGGAAAGAACTTGAAAACTGAAGCTTAGTGTTCAATATTATCCATAGAATTCTCCAAAAAGAACTCACAAACTTTATATCACGATCAAAGACAATGGTTAAAGGCAATTCATGGAGATATACAACCTCTTTGAAGAAGAGCTTAGCAATGTGGACATCATAAGTCTTGACCATTGTGTTTCCAGATGTTTCGTAACAAAATCACATAGCTTCTCTACCACATAGGCATTAAGAACATGTGTATCGTTGCTTCTTGTATCAAATGTATTAACTTGCCATTTTTGGTGAATTTTGACTTTGCAAGTGCACTCACAACTTCTCGTATTTCATATTTTGTGTTAATTTCGTATCTTCTTTCAAATCTACTTCTCCTTCATCACCCACTATAACATAATCTTTAACATCCGAATTTGTTGTTTTCATTGACATCATCAAGTTTTGAGTCAATAAGCTTTGGCCCTTTAGTTTAGTCATATTTCCACATTTTTCATAGGTTGTTAGGATGTTAGCCTCCATTTTCACATTTTAGTCTCTACTTTCCCATTTTCTTTCCTAGTATTAGGGAGTTATTTTTTCTTCTTGTATTTAAGGGGTTTTAGCTAATAAAGAAGGTAGTTGAGAATTTCATAACAAGTCCTCTTGGGTACTTTTAAACTTAAGAAAGTTCTCAGTTTCTTCACCACCTAAACTAACGCCATAAGACGTCATAGGATACCATCCTGTCACCCCCTAGAACCTGTTAACCCCAATCCCTCTAAACATAATAGCCGACCCATAACTCGTTCCGTAAATCATGACTATACAAACTTGGTATCAGAGCTGGGAGTTATAGTAGACACTATCTAGCAACAAATCAACCAATTGCTATAACTGTTCCAAGAAGAGCGGGTTTCCAACATCGCCCATTAGGGAGCATTGTTCGCTCGCTTAGATGAATTCTCCCATGACCTAGCAGCCGCTTAGGGATCACCAGCTCCAATGGAAGACAACAATAGTAGCTCAGAATCCACAGGAGGAGGGAGCATTGTTCCCAAATTAACCAAGCTATATTTTTCCCACTTTAATGGCCAAGATGGCCCTCAACGCTGGCTGAGTCGTTGTGAGCACTTTTTCCATCATCGACAAACCCTAGGTGAGGAGAAGGTTAGTCTTGCCTCCTTCCATTTGCAAGGCAATGCCCATATTTGGTTTTGTCAGCTGGAAAATGACATGCCTCAGTGTACTTGAGAGGAATTTTCCCAACAATGTCATCTGTGATTTGGGCCACCCATCCACAAGTTGGGAGAATTAGCTCAGTTGCAGCAACGAGGCTCAGTGGCGGATTGTTGAGAGAAGTTTGAGTAGCTTGTTTCCAGGGTCAGAACCTTGACTCAAGCTCAAAAATTGAGCTCTACACCAGCGACCTTGTTGATTATATTGATGTTGAGGAGTTGCACGATCCACCTGACCTCACAACAACAATGAGTATGTCAAGGCTATAAGAGTGCAAGGGCCAAGCTAGCAAGGGATTTCCAAATGAGGTATGACAAATTAAACCTATTGGTTTATTACGTAACTCTTGTTTCCAAGTTGTGAGACAACTAGCCAAGGCTGAGATGGAGGAGAGACGTCTTAAAGGCCTATGCTTTAATTGTGACAAGTTGTACACTAGAGGCCATCGATGCAAAAAGCTCTTTTAGATTGAGATGGTCGAAAATGAAGAAGTTGAAGCAGCTATGGAAGAAGCCTGGAATCATGACTTGCCAGCGATATCACTAAATGCTATTATTGGCACTAATTCCCCACAAACTATGCAGTTGAAGGGCACTATCCTTGGGCATCCCGTTTGGGTCTTAATCGATTTAGGTAGTACTAACAACTTTATTGATGTTGCAATTGTCTCCTCCACCAACCTGCTGGTACAGAATCTTGAGGGTCTACGACTAATTATGGCAAATTGTGAAAGGATTAGAAATTCAGGAGAAAGCTGAGGAGTCCCACTTAATTTGTTTACTTTATCCCTAAGTGGGTTGACATGGTTATGGGTGTTAATTGACTAAAAACTTTGGGACCTATTTCTTGGGATTTTATGGCATGCATATGCCTTTTACTAACCATGGAAGATAGGTAGAATTACAACGCATCAGGAATCATAAGGCACCATAATTACACTTTAGCCCCCAAAGATAATCATGACTAGGCCACATAGAAACTCCTTGAAGAATTTGCTTTAATCTTCTAGGAACCTATAGGCCTTCCACATACTAGAAGATGTGACCATAGGATTACCTTGGAGCTAGGGGCGAAGCCTGATGGTAGTTCTACCCTATCAGTATCCCTATGCCCAGAAAGCAGTAGTAGAGACGCAATGTTTAGCATGTTACAACAGGGAATAATTCAACTTAGCCGGTTACCATTCTCCTCACCAGTACTAGTAGTTACTAAATATGATAAAACCTGGAGCCTCTGTGTTGATTACAAGGAATTGAATGCCAAGACTATCAACGATAAATTCCTCATTCTTGTAATTAATGAGTTTCTAAGAGAGTTATTTGGAGCCAAATATTTTTCCAAATTGGACCTGTGTGTTGGGTACCACCAAATGCAGATGCATAAAGCAGATGTGGAGAAGACGACCTTTCACACGCACCACGACCATTTTGAGTTCCTCGTCATGCCCTTTGGGCTCACCAATGCCTCGCCTGTCACACTTTACTGTTTTAATCTGAATGCCTCTCGTAGAGAGTGTGTTTTCCATTAAATAGAAGATAATTTGTTGAATACATGCCACGAATTGAGCTAACTATGCTAGTTAAGGTAATACAACTATTTTAAGCCTATAATTAAGCTAGCTATTTACATAAAGAATATTGATAAGGATGATAACAAATATTGCAGCCATATATAATTAATCTATTGACATCCCCCCTTAAATTGATGCTGGGCGATCAAGAAGCATCAATTTGCCCATAAGAAAGGAGTGGCGTTGATGAGACAGGGCTTTAGTGAACACATCAGCAATTTGTAAATGAGAGGAAACGTGTGGAAGAGAAAGAACTTGTTGATGCACAGCCTCACGAATGGAATGACAGTCAACTTCGATATGTTTGGTACGCTCGTGGTAAATGGGATTTGTAGCAATTTGAACGGCACTAGTGTTGTCCGCACGAAGAGGCGTTGGAACATGTTGAGGAAAACCAAGTTCAGCTAAGGGTCCATAAAGCCAAGCAATTTCAGAACTAGTAGCAGACATAGCACGATATTCTGATTCAATGGAGGACTTGGAGACCCGATCTTGTTTCTTGCTTTTCCAGGAGATCAAGGAAGAGCTTAAGAACATACACCAGCCTGTGACAGAACGGCGGGTATTTGGACAACTAGCCCAATCAGCGTCACTAAAAGCTTCCAGGCGAAGCGAAGTACCCACAGGAAAGAATAGACCTCGAATAGATGTGCCACGAAGATATCGAATAATACGACGAACAGCAACCAAATGAAGGTGACGAGGCGTGTGCATGAATTAACTAACCTGTTGTATTGTAAATGAGATATCAGGACGGGTGATGGTGAGATAGTTCAGGCTACCAACCAATTGCCGAAATAGAGTAGGATCAGGAAGGAGATCACCCTCGGTACTTCGAAACTTCACATTGACCTCCATAGGAGTAACCACAGAAGATGAATCTTGAAGACCAGCTAAGGCAATTAAATCTTGAGTATATTTATGTTGTTTCAAGAATATACCTGAAGAATTAGCATGAATCTCTAGACCTAGAAAATAAGTAAGTTGCCCAAGATCCTTCATATGAAAGGATGCCTGAAGATGTTGCTGAAGTTGGGAAATCAAGAGAGAATTGCTGCCAGTAATAATAATATCATCCACATACACCAGAAGTAGAACAAAACCATTAGAACTCTTGCGAATAAATAGAGAAGAATCATATTGACTCTGTACAAATGAAAAATGAAGCAAAGTAGTTCTGAACTTGTCAAACCATGCACGGGGGGCTTGTTTCAACCCATAAAGAGACCGCTTTAACTTACATACCAAAGGAGAGGAAAGCAAACCCGGTAGGGATGCATGTAAACTTCTTCCTTGAGATCTCCATGCAAAAAAGCAATTTTGACATCCATTTGATAAAGAGAACATCCCTGAGAGGCTGCAATAGAAAGAATTGTACGTATCATGGTCATCTTTGCTATCGGAGCAAATGCCTCTTCATAGTTGACTCCATATTCCTGTTTGTTACCAAGAACAACAAGTCAGGCCTTATAATGGTCCAGTTTGCCATCAGCTCGGAGCTTAGTAAACCTGCTTGCATCCAATTGCCTTAATACCAGAAGGATTACCTCTAAATAGCAATTGGGAATAGCAAAAGCAGACAAAGTAGCGGAAAGAGAAGTATGTGGAAAACCATACCGATTAGGAGGACGAGAGACTCTAGTAGAGCGTCTCATACCTGGTGCAGAAGATGTAGACTTTGTAAGTGTCACAGTCGGCTCATTGATAGTTGTGGGAACAGACTCAGATGATGGGTCAATACCTGAAAGAGGCAAAGTTGGACGCTTCTGAGAATACATAAAGCCAGGTTTGAATCGTGTGGAAGTAGAAGGCAAATCATCAAAGCAAGGAAAAATGCTGACTTCAGACAATGAATCAGTGTGTGTAGGGAAGAAATATTGAGACTAAAAAAAAAACATTACGAGAGATACTAATTTTGTGGGAAGAAGGATCATAACAGATAACCTTTATGTGTAAGACTATAACCCAGGGAAGCACATGTAATAGATTGTGCAAAAAGCTTATGACGTTCATGTGATGGTAAGTGAACAAAACAAACACATCCAAAAGTGTGCAAATCGAGATAACTAGGATGCTGATGAAACAGGCGATAATATGGAGAATCAAAGTCTAGAATTTGCGCAGGCATTTGATTAATTAAATAAACAGCAGTGGATAAGGCTTCAACCCAAAACTTAGAAGGAACATAAGACTCAAGCAAGAGGGTACGAACCATGTCTAAAAGATGGCAATTTTTGCGCTCGGCTACTCCATTTTGCTGGGGAGTATAAGGACAAGAACGTTGAGAAATGATGCCTTTCTCATGTAAGAAAGCATGAAATTCATTGGACATGTACTCACCACCCGAATCTGATCTCAAAACCTTAAGATTTGTATGAAATTGTGTTTCAACGTATGCAACAAAAGTTTTGAAGACAGAAAAGACCTCAGATTTGGAGCATAGAAAATAGACCCAAGTGTATCGACTGTAGTCATCTATGAATGTCACAAAATATTGGTACTTATCATGTGAAATAACAGGAGTAATGCCCCATGCATCACTATGAACAATATCAAATCATTGTTTTGCACGACTACCGTGAGATGGAAAAGGAAGAATTTTACTTTTCCCCAATTTGCATGTTGAACATTCAAAAGAGAATTTAGAAGAAACAGAATCTTTATTTCCCAACAAACCAGAGTTTAACAAATAAGACAAAATGCTAGAATTCGGATGTCCTAAGCGTTTGTGCCATATAGCACTTTTTTTGTCAGTAGTCAAATAAGATAAAGACAAAGTATGAGGAATAGAAAAATGTAAAGGAAACAATCTTCCAATTTTAGGCCCCTTCGCTAGTGTCTTCCCAGACACCTGATCCTGCACCAGACAACCATCACGAGAAAAATGAACATCACAGTTATTATCAACCAACTGACCAACGGAAATAAGATTAGAAGAAAGTTGAGGAGTTACAAAGACATCACAAAAAGAGGAACTAAGATCCCCAACTGCATGAATAGGCAAACAACTTCCATTGGCAGTCTCGATTTCCGTGGTACCATTATAAGGGCTGATATTATGAAGTGCTTGAGAAGAACTAGTCATATGATTATAAGCTCCTGAGTCAACCATCCAGATTGAAGATAACAAAGGTTGCTTACCTTGGATCCCTAAGGCAGAGAAAACTGAGACAATCATCTGTTGCACCATCTCAGTAGTGACAGTGAGGCAACTGTAGAGGATGTGGATACTGAACACTCTTTGACGATATGTCCAGATTTCTTACAATAGTTGCAGAATTTCTTGGAGCAGTGCTGACCAATATGACCATATTCCTTGCAACTGTAACATTGAACTTTGCTCATATCCCTGTTTGGTCCTCTCTTCTGGGCTGCATATGCTACAGGATTAGAAGGAACTGACTGTAATGGAGCTTGAGTAAGAAGGCGTTGTTCCTCTCGAAGCAATTCACCAAGACAATCTTCCAAAGAAGGAGAAGGAACTCGATTCATTAAAGTGGAATGAGAGATGTCAAATTCCGGTTGCAACTTCATTAGAAATCGGTCTCGCTTGCTTTGCTTATGAACCTCCTGAACAACAGAAAGGGATGCATCAGGAATTGTTGCATAAATTATGTCAGATAACTCCCCCCAAAGAGTCTGAAAGCTGGAGAAATACTCCTGGATAGACATATTCCCTTGAGTATAATTAGCAATCTCATGCTCAAGTTGATAACGACGTGTAGTGTTATTCTGAGTATAGATTTTCTTCAAATATTCCCACATTGCTTTTGTCGTTTTGTAAGGCCTTAAATTGAGAACAATGACAGGATCGACCGATCGACAGAACTCAAGATTCATGTCATTATGCGAGCATCTTGAACAGTCCATTGAGCGAGGTCCTTAACGTCTGTTGGTGCGAAAGAGGTAATATGATCCCACAAATCTTTGCCAGTAACAAACAGCTGAAACTGAAAAGCCCAAGAAAAATAATTCTTCCCAGTAAAACGCACTCCAAAAGTCTTCGAAAAAGTAGACATCGTACGAGATAACCGAAAGGAACAAGAATGACCACAACAAAATTCACCACAACCAGAAGGTCCCACAAACAGAGTCATGACGAAGAGCAAAAAACAGAGCAAAATCAAAAAACTAAAATCCAAGGCAAAAGAAGCCAAATCGGAACCTGGATGGGGTACTCAACCTTCAGGCCATCGGAGATAGGCTGGAGAACAGGTGGCGTTGACCAAGAGAGAAAAACAACCAAAAAAACATACTCGTCGGAAAATTTTTCTCCGGTTCGATTCCGATAGCTGGCGCGCGGGACTCTCTCGCTGCGAATTGAGTCGTTGGAAAAGAGGTACCGACCGAACTAAGGGTGGCGCACCTGGTGGAGTTGGCGGTGAGAACAGGTGGTCATCGGATTTGTGACCCAAGTGCAAACCAAGATCCCACTCCAAAGAACCCAAATTTTGATTCAAAATTAAACAACCCTAGAATGGCTCTTATACCATGTCACATTTTACTGTTTTAGTCTGAATGCCTCTCGTAGAGAGTGTGTTTTCCATTAAATAGACGATAATTTGTTGAATACATGCCACGAATTGAGCTAACTATGCTAGTTAATGTAATACAACTATTCTAAGCCTATAATTAAGCTAGCTATTTACAGAAAGAATATTGATAAGGATGATAACAAGTATTACAACCATATATAATTAATCTATTAACAACGTCTACTTTTCAAGCATTGATGAACGAGGTTTTTAAACCTCACTTAAGAAGATTTGTATTGGTATTTTTTGACGGCATTCTTGTCTATAGCCATACTTGGGCAGAACACCTCCAATGTCTTCACATCGTCTTCAATTTGCTAGTAGAACATGGTCTCGTCCTTCAAAAATCAAAATGCTCTTTTGGCTAGACCAAAATTGCTTACTTGGGGCACATCATCTCTACCCAAGGTGTTATTGTCGATCCAGAGAAGATTGCAGCTTTGGCTGATTGGTCTAAGCCTACAACTATTCAGGACTTCGGCTTCTTAGGCCTTACCAGTTACTACTGCAAGTTCATCCACAATTATGGATCAATTTTGACTCCACTTATGGCCATGCTCTGAAGGAATTGCTTCAAGGGGATGCTCCAATCACAACAAGCCTTCATTGACCTCAAGACTACTATGACCACGACATCAGTGTTATCCCTTCTCAAATTCTCTAACCTTTGAAACAAGGATCGGTGCATCTAATGCTGAATGACAAGCCCATTGCTTTTTGTGGTAAAACCATTGTAGCGCTTCATAAGCACCTTCCGGCCCACAAGAAGGAGCTCATAAGTCTTGTGAAGGCCATAAAGCATTGGTGCTCATACTTGTAGGTGCACCTTTCATGGTACGTATCGATCACTACAACTTGAAATTTTTGTTAAGAGCAGTGCATTCTCACCCTCTATAGCAACGCTGGCTTGACCAAATCATTGGTTATTCTTTTTTCGTGGAGTATAATGCTAGCAAACATAACACCGTATCAGATGCTCTATCATTGAGAGACTCAGATGGTGAAACTCTCCTTGCTATATTCATGCCACAATTGAGTTTATCTGATGCCATCCTGCACGAGCAACAAGGTGATCCAACCTTGCAACAATTAATTAAGGAGGTCCAGCAGGGTACAACAAAAGGGGAATGGAGTTTCAAGCAAGATCTTCTCTTTTACAAAAATCGAGTCCACTTAGCAGGGAATTCTTCCCCAATCCACATAGTTTTATCTGCCCTCCATAATCAGGGGCATGGGGTTTATGAGAAAATTCTCTCACATTGCCGAGGACTTCCGCTGGAAGGGCATGAAACAATACATCTGCAACTTTAAGTCTTATAACTTGTCAAAGGCACAAGGTGGATACATATCAACTGACCAACCTACTTCAGCCCTTACCTATTCCGTAACGAGTATGGGTTGATATATCTTTAGATTTTATGGAAGGCTTACCCACTTCGCATGCAAAGAATGTTATCTTGGTGGTTGTTGATCGCTTCTCCAAATGTTGTTGTCTGCTCCCACTTTCCTATCCATATATGAGTGTAAGTGTTGCTTGCCTCTTCTCATCTTGAAGTTGCATGGTCCACCAAAAATTGTGGTTAGTGATAGGGACTTCACCTTCACAATCCTTTTTTGAAACCAACTCTTTCAGCTTAGTGACACTAAATTATGCTTTAGTTGCTTATCGTCCCCAATCGGATGACCAAATCAAGGTGGTCAATCGGATTGTGGAGATGTACTTAAGTTGCTTCACTAGTGGTTAGCTTGGGCTGAATACTCTTACAACATCAATTTCCACTCTTCTCTGAGGGCTACACCTTTCGAAGTGGTCTATGGGTGCCCACTGCCCGGGTTGCTCTCTTATGTCTAGGCATCTCCAAGATCGATGTTGTAGACCGAGCCCTTTAATCCCGTGATGAAATCTTCAATCTTTAAGGCAAAACTTATCTCTTGCCTAGCAAAAGATGAAATCCACCTATGACTCCAGGCATTGCCCGGTGGAATAAAATGTGGGAGACAAGGTTCTCCTTCGCCTCCAGCCATATCAACTCCTCTTGTTGGCAACTTTTCAACATTCCAAATTGTTATCCAAGTTCTATGGGCCAGTTCCAATTGTGTAGCGGATAGGATCCACGGCCTACAAATTGGATCTTCCTCAAACTACCAAAATTAACCATGTGTTTCACGTGGCTTGTCCCAAACCTTTCATTGAAGGTAAACAAATGGAAGAAGTTGCATTACCCATTCATTTCCCAAAGCCTGAACTGCCTCAACCATTGGCATTTCTTGGTTATCGTCTCAACCATAACTATCAGGAGGTTCTCATCCATTGGCAAGGCACTTCCTCAGCTGACTCATCTTGAAAGTTGACTCATCTTGAAACCTATTGATTCTATGCGCCAACAATTCCCTCCCTTTTCGCTTAAGGGGAAGTGAGTTTTGGAGGGTGAGCGAAATGTTAGCAATCCTAAAGTGTACAACAGATTCACATATGGCAAATTTAGGACACATCATCAAGCTAAAATAAGTTTAGTCATATTTCCCATATGTTTCATAGGTTGTTAGGAGGTTAGCTCCATTTTCACATTTTAGTCTCCACTTTCCCATTTTCTCTCCTAGTATTAGGGAGTTAGTTTTCCCTTCTTGTATTTAATGGGTTTTAGCTAATAAAGAAGTTAGTCGAAAATTTCTTAACAAGCCCTATTGAATATTTCTAAACTCAAGAAAGTTTTCAGTTTCTTTAGAATCCAGCTAACACCATAGGGTGCCATAAGAAACCATCCCGTCATCCCTAGAACCTGTTAACCCAACTCCCTCTCGACACACTAGCCAACCCATAACTTGTTCCGTAACCCAGGACTATGACAATGTGTTTTAGCTTGTTGCTTGCATGTTTCAACTTCTTGTTAAGTTGCGTCAACTTTAGGAACTATGAATGAATCCACTCCCTCCTTTTCTTCATCTTTAATGCTATATCATCTCCCATTCTCAAACTCTTCATGTCACAAGTACATGATCACCTTTTGCATATAGGTTTGAAGATCCTAATTAATTATTTTCACCATCTAGAGCAAGCACTTTCTCTGAGGCAATGTATGTTAAATTTGAGAAATCAAAACTAAAGTATGATTTTCCAACAAATATTTACTCTTGCACTATGTGCTATTGATTAATGTCAATCCCTTCATCTTACTTATTGGCACCTTCACCATGTTTAACATCAAGTATACGATATTGGTTTGCAAAATTATTTTTGTTGGAGTTTTGACTTTTAGGAAATGAATTTCAAGGTTGTCTAGCATCTCCAAAAATTGTTGAATATGCTTTGTTGTGGGAGTTGTTACATGTAAGTTGGTTTTTGGAGCATCTTGTGATTGGGGATAATCGATGCCCAATTTTTTTGCATTATTTAGACTTACTTTATCTCGCTCTAGGTCGCTGATTATTCTTCTGCGTGCCCTTACACTAAATGTCGCTATTGTAAACCAAAGCTTTGATGCCAAATTGACGTAGGATAAGTAGAAGATATATCAGACTAGTGGCTAAGACCTATAAAATTTATAAATTCTGGTGGCTGGAATTTGAGCTTTAGGTTGCTGAACTTTCAATTTAGAAATGGCCAGAATATTAGGGTTTAATTTCACAAGAATTTTACGTTTGACATGGTTAGAATTTAGGATTTTGATTTCTAGAAATTCAGGTTAAAAGTTTTGGACTTTAGTGAGGTAAACAAGTAGTGGAGGGTGGGAAATTAAGAACCACTCCTAGAGTCTAAGAATCACTCTTAGAAGAAAGTACCACACCTTCTAATTGAAAACTCAAGTTTGTAGAAAAAAATTCAGGATATATTTATTGAAGGATTGAGTCTGTTCATATATGTATATAGAAAAGTTCTTAGAACTCTTATTATGAAGGATTGAGTATGTTCATATATGTATATAGAAAAGTTCTTAGAACTCTTCTTTTAATAGTAAGGTTCCTGTCAAGAAACTACAAAGAATTTTTGATAGAGAGACTGCATTCATTCACTTCATACAACAGGGGTTATTCCCCTTTTTTAATGTACACGGTTCAACAAAGCAGAAGTAACTGCTTTGGTAACTGCCTCTAATAAAAGCAGAAATAATTGCTTTGGTAATTGCCTCTAATAACTGCCACCCCTATTTACAGTTGCTGAAATAGTAACTACCTCTAATAACTGTCTATCGCCCCTATCAATTAAGGGAGAATATTCTGAATTAATATTTATTTATTTTAACACTCTCCCTCAAGCTGGGAGGTAGATATTATCAAACCCCAGCTTGCTAATAATGTTTTCAAACTGATGTCCACTCATCCCTTTGGTAAAAATGTCTGCAATTTGCTGTTGATCGGATAAAAAGGATATGCAAATCAGGCCACTCTCTAGCTTCCCCTTGATAAAATGTTTATCAACTTCAATATGCTTTGTCCTCTCATGCTGGACAAGGGTGTGAGCTACACTTATAGCTGATTTATTATCACAATATAGCTTCATAGGTTTCTCCCATCTGACCTTCAGATCATCAAGTAGAATTTTCAGCTACAGTAACTCACATATTCCTTGTGCCATTGCCCCTAACTTAGCTTCTGCACTTGATCTGGTTACAACCCCTGGTTTTTCACTTCTCCATGTTTTCAGATTTCCTCCCAAAAATGTGCAGTATCCAGAAGTTGATCTTCTGTCTACTATTGAACCTGTTGATCTTCTGTCCACTATTGAACTTGCATAATCTGCATCTGTATAAGCTTCCAAATATAAGCTATTTCTTCGGCTGAATAGCACTCCTCATCCTGATGTTCCCTTTAAATATCTGAGAACACGATGGAGTGCCTAAAGGTGGCACTCCTTGGGTTTGTGCATGAACTGACTAATTAAACTTACAGCAAAGGCTATGTCTGGCCTTGTGTGAGACAAGTATATTAGTCGGCCTACCAGTCGTTGGTACATCCCAGTGTCCACTGATGCCTCATCTTTTGCCTCTCCCAGCCTAGTATTTGGGTCCAAGGGTGTCCCAATAGGTTTACATCCACTCAAACATGTCTCTGTCAGCAATCAATAGTATACTTTTGCTGACAGATAAAAATACCTCTTCTTGAGTGAGCTACTTCTATCCCCAAAAAGTACTTCAGATTTCCAAGCTCTTTAATCTCACATTCAGTTGCCAAATGCCTCTTTAGCCTCTATTTCTCATTTTCATCATTGCCAGTCACAATTATATCATCAACATAGACTATTAGTGTCGTAACTCCCCTTGAAGCTGAATGTTTAACGAAGAGAGTATGATCAGCTTGACTTTGCGCATAACCCAAGGTGAGCATAGCCTTGGTAAACGTTCCAAACCAGGCTCGATGTGACTACTTGAGCCCATAGAGTGCTTTCTTCAGTTTACACACAGTTCTAATTGGAAGTTTAGTCCCATAACCTGGCGGCACATCCATATAAACCTCTTCCTCCAAGTCACCATGTAAGAAGGCATTCTTGACATCAAACTGCTCTAAATTCCAGTCCAAGTTTGCTGCCAAGGACAATAACACACGCACAGTATTCATCTTAGCAACTAGAGCAAAGGTCTACAAATAATCAATTCCATATGACTATGTGTAACCTGGCCACTATTCTTGCCTTGGGCCTCTCAATTGACCCATTTGCCCTATATTTGATGGTATAAATCCATCTACAACCCACTGTTTTCTTGTTTGGAGGCAACTACACTAGATCCCAGTTTTTGTTCCTTTCTAGCGCTTCCATCTCCACATTCATAGCTTGTCTCCATTTCTCATCAGTTAAGGCATCAGTCCGTGTGTTGGGTATTTTGGCACCATGTAGATTGACAAGGTCTTGTGTGATGAGGAAACATTTTTGAGTGACACGGATCGTGCTAGGGGATAATGTGATTTCTTGGTACACTCTTGTACCTTTTTGCAAGGCTGGGTTTGTCAACAGTATCACATAAAACAGGCTGCTCAAAAATTTCATGTATTTCATCATTAGAATCTTTTACCTTTGGATTGGGATCCTTGATGGAATCCTGTACATGCTGAGGTGCAGAATTGCCTTTTCCTCTCCTTGAGTACGCTTTGCCAAACTTCTTGAGTACACATGCTGGGTGAGGATTATGAGTGTCTGATGCACCTATTAAGAGGTCAGGTAAGTCTGGAGTGAATTGGTCTGGTGCAGGCTGCTCTGTAAAGGACTGGTCTGGAGCAGGAAAGGACCGGTCTGCAGTAGAAATGGGTTGATTAGTATCAGCTAGAGAAATGGACCGAGAAATGGAAAATTTTTCCGAAGAAATGGTAGCATCATCATCTTCTAAATTTAATGGTACTGAGTTCTCCCCCTAAAGATGAGAATGAGAATAATAAGGCTTAGTTTCATTAAAGGTGACATCAGCTGAGATAAAGACTTTCTTAGTGGGAGGATGGTAACATTTGTACCCTTTTTGGGTGGATGAGTATCCCACAAATATACAGCGTAGGGCCCTAGGATCTAGCTTGCCTCTATCGGGAGACTGAACATGAACAAAGGCTATGCACCCAAATATTCTAGGCTGTAGGCTGATCTTAATTGGATTATTTAGGTAGAAGGTAGAGAGGGTATCAGTAGGACTTTGGTTTCCAAGGCTGTATGATGGCAGTCGATTGATCAAAATGGCAGAAGTTAGGACTGCCTCTTCCTATAGCCACCGTGGGACATTGTTATAAAAAGGAAGAGCTCTTGTACAAGCAAGAAGGTGACCATTTTTATGCTCTGCAATGTTGGAGTATAGACACAAGAAGACTCATGGATAATGCCCTCCTTTTGAAAGAAAGAAGATAAGGTCTGATTAAAGTAACTTTTGGCATTGTCAGAAGAAAGATCCAAGTCATACGTGTGCAATCATCAATAAATGAAACAAATCATTTTGCATCAGAAACATTAGAAATGGGTGCTGGACCCCATATATCACTATGAACAAGGTCAAAGGGTAGAGAACTTTTACTAATAGAAGTTGGAAAGGGCAGACGCTTGTGTTTAGCAAGGTTACACACTTCACATTGAAACTCTTCTACCCTATTGCTTGAAAACAAGGAAGGAAACATATTTTTTATAACAAAGGAGGGATGTCCCAGGCGGCGATGATAGAGCCAAATTTTTTCTGAATTTGTGAGATTGGTTTCAAATAGTAGTCTGGATGGAGAAATGATGTCTGGTTTTTCTTGTTTGGCCGATGTCTCAAGGTAGTAGAGGCCATCATTTACCTTAGCATGTCCAATCCTCCTCCTCAAATCCCTTTCCTGAAATAAACAGAAATCTTGATGAAAGAATACATGGCAATTTGTATCAGAAATTAGTTTTTTGACAGAAATAAGGTTGGTTGATAGTTTAGGGATATGAAAGACATTTTTAAGAATTAGACTAAGGGTCAGGTTAATGTCACCAACACCAGCAATAGTAATTAAGGATCTATTTGCAGTAGATATTTTTTGTTACCAGAGTAGGGTTTATAGGCTGTGGAAAGGGTTGAGGTATTGGTCATATGGTCTGTAGCTATTGAATCAATGATCTAGGAATCTTGGGAAGGGGAGTTGACTGAGTCACTTACACTGATTAGAGCAATAGACTCAACAGAAAATGCAAGAGAGGTACTACCTGAAGGAGCAGATAAGTCCCCTGGTTTGTCTAGTGCAAGAGTCAGTTTGTTAATTTCTCTTTGGTTCATCTTCCCTGTGTCTAGAGTTGGCTGCTCCTGCTCTGTTGTAGCAACTGCATGCGCCTATCCACCTTTTCTGCGCTGTCCCCATCTCTAATTCCACTCTTGATTTATCTGAGATTCTCCTTTTTGCCCCCAATCTCGAATTGGAGGCTTGCCGTGTAGCTTCCAACATTTATCCCTTTTGTGCCTAGGTTTTTTGCAGAATGTGCACCACAATTCATCAGGTTTCTGCCAGATCTTCCTTCTTCAATTATGCCCTGTATGGTAGCCACCATTGCGCCACTTTCCAGTGTTTGATTATCTAACATAACCATCCTCCTACTTTCTTCTCCTCGAATGATTGCCATCGCCTCATTTAAAGATGGAACCTCATGCCGCCTTAATATTTGGACTATGACCGGATCATATTCAGGGTTCAATCCCACAAGAAAATCATATACTCTGTCTTGTTCTACAAAATTCTTAGGTAGCGCAGCATCTTCAAAGCATCTAGTTTGCAGCACTCGATAATGATCCAGTTCCTCCCATAACTTTTTCAACTGGTTGGCATATCTGTCACTGACTTACTCCCCTGTTTTGTTGCCATTGTTCTCACTTTCACCTCATATATTTGGGCTGCATCTTTGGCCTTTGAATATGTCTGATGAAGTGTGTCCCAAATGTCCTTGGCAGTTGACAGGAACATGCACGTATCGCTAATTTCAGGAATCATGGAATTCCACATCCATGCTATGATTAAGGCATCCTCCTCATCCCAAGCTTCAAACTGTGGGTCCCCTTCCTTAGGATCTGCTACATTCAAATGGCTCAACCTCCCCTTTCCTTTCAAGGTGGTTCGAATAAATTGAGAGCATTTCAGATAGTTTTTTCCATCCAGTTTGAAGGCTGGTTGGATGGTAGGCAAATCTCCTAGAGGAGGCTGCACTAGGGAGTGTGTCATTCCCTGCTGCATTCCACTTGTTTTTTCAATTTCTGACATCTCCTGGGATTAAGGACAATTGATCTGATAATATAGAGAGGAGAAGAATGAATCGTACCAGCAATGAAGGCTAATACAAAGAGAATTACTGGGGTTGTAGGGAGAATTTCTAGCAACAAGGCTGGATGAAAAAATGGCTGACAATCAATTAATCAGAGATCAATCACAGTGAATTTGGTAGCAGTTACTGATCTGACAATGAAGGTCAGATCAGAAGAGGATGAAACTTGCAGTCGAATTGATCTCCTTGTGGCTCTGATACCATGTCAAGAAACTACAAAGAATTTTTGGTAGAGAGACTGCATTCATTCACTTCATACAACAGGGGTTATTCCCCTTCTTTAATGTACACGGTCCACCAAAGCAGAAATAACTGCTTTGATAACTGCCTCTAATAAAAGTAAAAATAACTGCTTTGGTAATTGCCTCTAATAACTGCCACCCCTATTTACAGTTACTGAAATAATAACTACCTCTAATAACTGTCTATAGCCCCTATCAATTAAGGGAGAATATTCTGAATTAATATTTATTTATTTTAACAATTCCTATTTAAAATATCCAAAACAAAATTGAATCCTATTCTAATAAGAATTCTATATTCTTAAATAATTTTAAGTCCTAATCAACTAGGATAACATATCTAACTTACTACTACTTTCTATTTAATAAGGAAACCTAGCATAAACTAAATTTGTAATTTACCTTCTTTCTTATTTCTTTTATAAACTCAAAGCTCTTTTGCATCAGTGAGTTCTAAAAGCATGAGCTAAGTGATCTTAGTTTAAAGATTACAAGGATTCTGGAACTGAATTACAGATCTGTTCTGGGATCTGAGCAATATTCAACCTTGGCCAGCCGTACTGATGAAAGAAAGTAGTTTAATCATTTTGAAAACAAGGATGCAAAAACTTAAGTGAAGTGTTTTTCTTTTCTAGGGATTTGAGAATCATTCAACCATGGTCATCTATATCTATATCAAGGTATAATTTTGATATGCTCTCTGAATTATTAAAAAATTTTAGTATTGCTGGGCGTGTTGGTTGCTTCTGACCTTGGAATACCAGCTGATTGATCTACTATTATGAATTTCATATGTTGTCATTTCTCATCTGCTAGTAATTATTATACTTGATAGTCAGAATCGGGAACCGGACAATGTGTTTCTATTATTACTGTCTTTTTCTTTAGGCTTGCATTTCAGCTTACAAAGAGTTACTATCTCCTCATTGTCTCAGGTCTTGAGCTATGATGGGTTGCATCCTCCTGATGCTTTGGCAGTAACAGCAGCTGGAATAGCAGTGTAAGTTACAATGCAAAGTAGTTACTGTTTGTGAAGCATTGCAGAGTTCCATTTGTTGTTAGATAGTTAAAAGTGAAACTCAATTACTACAGAGCTCTTTCAGAAGTGCCAAATACGAAGGCAATAGCAGGAGTTCGAGTTGGACTTGTTGGGGATAAGTTTATTGTGAATCCAACAACTAAGCAGATGGAAGAGTCAGAACTGGATTTACTTCTGGCAGGCACTGACAGTGCAATATTGATGATAGAGGTAGTCTCTTAATATAACTTGAAAACTTTCTTGAACGTGAAGTCTGTTTCTGGAAAAGATCATAGTTTCGTGGCAGACATTGAATTATGTTATCTGGAGTAATTTTAGGGTATTAATTGATGCATTAGGGGGGTGGTTATATTGATGGAATCTCCATCTCTAAACAATTCCACACAAGGTTTAATGATCTTATTCATCATTAGTGCTTTCCACCCAGAAGATATGCACAGATTTTAGAAAGTCAAAATAGTTGATGAAATGCTTCACTGTAATCCGGTAATGAAGATTTTGGATTTTTATTTTTTTAAATTGGGATTCTTCTTCCAAATGCATATCAAATTGCTCTCTCTTTATATAATCCACATGAAATGGTTTAATGAATGATCTTCTTAGACCTTGAGTTTATATTAGGAACCATTTACTAGATACCTTGAGTGCTTAGAATAAGTTCAATTAATGAGGATTGGATTAACCAAACATCAATAAGAGAGAGCAAATGGAACAGAACATAGGTCTTGACTTTCCAAGTAGCATTGCATTCAAGAAGCACCTTGTTGCGCTTCCTCTCAATGATTATTGTTAAGAATAACATTCCCCATTGTTGGGCCTTAACCCAACAGTATAAGCTTTTGGGTTGAAGTTAAACAAACCTTGTATCTTGATTGAGTGGGAACAAATAGTATACTAGTTAATAGTTAATTCTGTTAACAGTTTAGCACTAAAAGAAAAAAGTTTCTTTTTTTGTGAGAGGACAATGAATAATAACCTGTGAAATTAGATAACAATGTTATTCTATCTTATGCATTTGCTTCCACTTCTCCTGAAGTGAACCTGTTCCTGCCTACAATCATTTCTAACATTTCCATGAGGACTGAAGAAGATATACCACTGAATCTGTGTTAGTGTTATTGTTTGCCTACATAAGTATAGATTAACTTGGATCCAACTAGCTAGATATCTGGGAAAATGCCTAAATCTTCATGAAGCAGTTCTTTTCTGCAGAAAATTGGTTAATTGGTTTCAGCCAAATTCTTCATTAACAGTTATTGTATTCTCCCCTTTACTGACTCAAATGTCGTCGAACTTATTATGTTAGCAAAGATATCCATGTTCACCTGAATATGTTTGGTAATGGTTTGACATTAATCGACTATAGAAATGTTGAATTGTGTCCAACAATTGCTGGCCGTTATCTTTGATCTAATACATAGGTCTCATAATCATCACCTGGTCCTGTGCAGGGTTATTGCAGTTTTCTTCCAGAAGAGAAGTTGCTTGAGGCAATTCAAATTGGGCAGGTTGTTTTTCTGATTTGAGTATGTTGCGTTTCTGATATTGCATGTTTTGCAACCTTTAAGGTATCCTAATTGTCTATTTTACTTAGTAACCAAGTCTAGAGGGCAGTTATTTGAGGCTGTGAAGTCTAGAGGGCAAGTATTTGTGGCTTTGCACTACATTCACCGTGCAGTAATTTATACATGCTTTCACATATGTGACCATGTATGGTTGTGAGAACTACCATGTGGCATGGAAAATGAAATTCAATATTGGACAATATGGACTTGAAAGTTTCGAACATCTCCTTCGTTTTGCTCTACTTGCTCTGTAATTGTTATGTCATGAAAATTTTCACACTGAAAGGACTGTGCTGTCGTTGCTTGAACTAATTCCTAGTAATCAACCTTTTGTTTTGTATACAATAAGTTTACTTTGGTTAGAAGCAATAACATGAATCAGTAGTACTGATTGAGGGATGATTTGACCATGCATGGTACATATATTCACTAATAGACATCTGACAAGTGAGCACATAAAGAGGACTTGAAACAAATAGCAGAAAGTTGCTAATTCTCTTCCAATTATGGCGCTTTGCATCAAGAGGATATCCCCATATTGGTGGGGAATGGGGCCATGTACCATGCTTATTCAATTTTTTCTTGGAGGTGATTTGATTAATCCATGACATCCTGTTATGCTCATGTATGTGAGAGAGTGTGCTTCTGCTCTTCCCCCGTTTCTCTCTCTTTTCTATATTTTTTCACTGTTACCATTATTCTCACTTTGTTGCGTAAGAAGAGTCTATTAGTAACCAATTCTTTGAATTATTCTTTTGAGGAAATCAAATATTAACTTGTTACATGTTCATTAAAAGCCAGGATGCAGTATGTGCCATTTGCAATGAAGTTGATTCTTTGGTGAAGAAGTGTGGAAAGCCAAAAATGTTTGATGCAATCAGATTACCGCCCCCTGTGCTCTATAAACATGTAGAGGTACTTTGAGTTACCTTTTACTGTAGCTTTTTAATGATCTCTTTGCTTCTGATCTTGTGTTCATCTAGTTTTGTGGCTAAAGTTTGGGTTGATCGTTGAATGTTATTTCTCTAATACAGGTGGTGCTATAGTCCAGTGTTTTTGTACAATTTCTGTGATAAAAGATAGAATGCTAAATGCTCAAGTTTTTCATGTCACCTTTGGATATGCAGGATGTGCCAGAAATTTTGGGCACTCTGTTTGACTGATCTTTTGCCTGTCAAAGAGGCTTGTATATTTTATGTGCATGTGTGCCGTATATATTGTGCTCCCTGAGTATCTGTTGCTACCTGAGATTCACAAATGATAATGTTTCACAGCCTAAGAGGAAATTCAGCATTATGCACTTAGGCAGACACTATAAATATGACAGTTCATATGTTAAACATGTACCCTTGTATCAAAAGGATTTGTTTGGAGCATGATAACTTTTTATCCTCACAACTATTTCCTGTAATATTTTCTCTGTTCCTTTGGGTTTATGCTATCAGTTTCCCCTAAACTTCTAATTAGAGTATGGTGTTCTATCTAATTAAATTTACTTCTAGTATAATTGTTGTTATATAGTTATCTTTTGCATGATTTGGACAGGAAATCTGTGGTGATGAATTAGTGAAAGCACTACAGATTAGGAGAAAGATACCAAGAAGAAAGGCTCTTGCATCTCTGGAAGAAAAAGTCCTGAATATACTTACAGAGAAAGGGTACATAAGCACAGACCAAAATTTTGGAACCAGTGAAACAGTAGCAGAGATGCTTGAGGATGAAGATGAGGATGAGGAAGTTATTGTGGATGGTGAAGTGGACGAAGGTGATGTACACATAAAACCTATTTCACGAAAATCTCCTCCAGTGGTGAGTGTTGGTTTCTGTTATTACCGTTTTATCATGTATCATTTGTATAACTTCTCTTTCATTTTGTTGCACGTTTTTAACATCTTCTCCGGATTGTCCTCCTTAAGCTGTTCCTCGAGGTAGATGTGAAGTTGGTTTTCAAAGAAATCACATCCAAATTCCTTCGTAGGCGTATCGTGGAGGTATGAGATCTGCCTGGGTAATGATTGAGATGAGGAAATCTAAAGCTAGTCCGTCCAATCTTTGGAAAATTTTACCTTTTAACCTGAGACTTGACTTACAAAGTGTATTCAACTATTTGGGGGAAAATTTAGAAAACGGAAAGGAAATGATAATAGAACAGGAAATTGGAGTAAAAAGGAAAGGAAGCTTATTATCTTATTTATTGGTTTATATGGGGGAAGAAGCAAAGATGAAAGGAATGATTCTACCAGCATTAGAGCTTCTGCCCCATGTTATTTTATGTGTTTAACTTTTCTTAGCGGAAACTTTTTTTCAAAATTTCATTTATTGGGAAGTGAAATATTACATGTAAATTTCAACACATGATTTCTTCTTTCTGTCCTTTAATTTTGGACCTAGCAGCGGAAAAAAGTAATGGTTATATCTGTTTCCTTTCTTTTTTTATTCTCTGTAAATGTAAATCCAAGAGTTAAGACTTAAATTTTTTTTTTAAAAACGCTGCATGAATTTCATTGATTAATGTGACAGAATCTATAAGACTTAAATTTTTTTTTCAAAAAAGCTGCTTGAATTTCATTGATTAATGTGACAGAATCTATCTGATTCAGGCTTGCAAAATTTTGCAGTTTCTCAACTGAATTATGATTTGGCCCTATAGAACTTTTATGTTCTTATTAACAGTACTTGGACTATGAAATTACACCTGAAACAGAAACATAGTTCAATAATGTCGGTTATATGGGACAATGCATAGGAATATTCTGCAACTCCCGGCAGATTTATGTCATCTATCAAATATGATCATAACGATGATGATTTTCATGTTCATGTCTTATCATTCATTCTATAGTCATTTGTTATAGGGTGGTAAAAGAAGTGATGGGCGAAACCCAGACGGCATACGCCCAATTAACTCAAGATGTGGATTGCTTCCAAGGGCACATGGAAGTGCTCTTTTTACTCGTGGGGAAACACAGGTTTGTTTTAGTATGATATTGGTGTCGACAACATGAAGTGATTACCGAATTAAATACTGATTTTTGCACAATAATGAAAATATTTGTATGTTGCAGAAAAGAGATTGTTGGCATAATATGCTCTGTTATACCATCCTTGGAGTGCTATGATGATTGCATTTTTTCAACATTTGTTTTCATCTACCTTAATGGTAGTACTTGTTATTTTCATCCACTTTGAACGAAAATTTGAAGCCAAGAATCAACTTAGACCATGACTGATCCGTCATTAAGCTTACACGCATTAAGCTTACACGGACTGATGTCTGATCTGTCCTACGTCAAATTTTTGTAGTACTTCTTAGAATACCGACTTATGCTTTAGAGTGTACTCTTCTATTGTTAAAACAATGCTAGTTAGTGACAACCTATTTCATTCATGTATTGTGCTTTAAAGGCATTTTAGACAAAAAATTTTAGCTGTCCCTAGCAGCCAGCTTTAATGAATGTATACTAGTTACATTTATCATTGTTTCCTTTGCAGTCACTAGCAGTGGTCACACTTGGTGACAAACAAATGGCACAAAAAGTAGACAACCTTGTGGACATTGAAGAATTCAAGAGGTTCTATCTTCAGGTACTGCAGGGGTGATTCTGATAATGAAATTGTTTTTTTTTTAAAATTAAATATTTCATTGATTAAAGATAATTACTGCTAGATACAAAAGGTCAAGGATAATCCAAAAAGACTATATAACAAAGAGTTGAGGTTCCTAGTAATCGTCTACATCTAATTATCTAGGGGGTACTCTTGCGACCACATAAACCAGTATTACTCCAATCCCCATCGTCTCTTCATACTACTAGACAGATTTATAGCTATTCCTCTTGCTAACATGGCCAATCTGCAATGGAGGAAAATGTCCTGGAAAACCATTTAAGTACTTCGGCTTTGTTGTCTAAAAATTCTACAATTACGCTCCTTTCAAATGTAGTACACCAACGCTGCCCAGCTTAACTTAATTACTTTAAGATCAGCTGCATTATGCACTCTAAAATTCCCCAACCAAGTCATAGTTTCACTCTAAGAGTCCACTGGTCTGTCATAGTTGAGAATAATCTGCATCCGCTCCCATACTTGCCTGGTATAACTGCATCTAATCATAAGATGCTCCAGGTTTTCCATTTCTGTACTACATAACTGTCAGTGCAATGTGCTTATGGAGAACTTGATCCTGTCCCTCGTAAGCAGCCCTCCATTGATCTCATCCATAGGATAAATTGTTTTGTTAGAGAAGATGGTTACACGTCTGGAGTTTTAGAAAGCTGGTTTATGACAATTGTTGGTTCGATTTGAAGGCTTTTAGGCTGATTTATTTTTCTGATCATGTCTTGCTCTTTATGTCTGACTTGAAATTGCTGATGATTAAATGCTTATTTGAAAATTTTGTGCCTGTAATTTAAACAATATTTCTTTATTCTACTAAGTGATCCCCCTTCCTCACTTTTTGTTCCTTCAAAAACATAGAAGCTTTATTTGCAATTGGAGACAAGTTCTGAAAACTTCAGGGAAGAAATAATAACTATTAGGACGACTTGTAATGATATTGCTGATCTGATGCTTTTGTTAACAAGACTAGTAAGAAGACTAACAACTGAAACTTTGTGCAAGTTGTTCCTTTTTTTGCATTTATCTCGGTAAAAAGACTAAGTAGAAGGGATTTTAGTAGTAGTTTAGCTTTTATCTGGACAATTCTCTGATGCTATCCTGATTAGATTTTGACATTTCTTTATTCCGTGAATATGCATAGGAAAGTAGAGAACTATGGAGTGTTTATTGTCTATTAAAGTGATTTCTTTTCCAGTGAAAACTTTCTGCTTGCATAATTCTCTCAGTTTCTCTCACTTTTTTCACTCTGCATTTGACATTTTTTGCAATCGTAGTCTGTTTAGTGAGTCAGATCAACTCCAGTTCTAGATAAATGGTTACAAATTTTGACCAGTTATTTAGTTTGTCATCGTGCCAATTGAAACTTCTGCTTTTTGGTGCTCCTGAGCACAGTTGGATCCCTTGTCCTTATTTGATTATCAGTAGTTGGTGAGGATTGTTAATTACTTGCATGGTGCACTACCTTATAACTCCTGTATTAAGAAATTCACCAGCATTCATTAAATGCATAGAATCCTCTTCCAGGAATAGCACTGTGAAAGCACTAAATTTTTCGCTTTTTTTTTTTGTATTCTAGTATTCATTCCCTCCGTCATGTGTTGGGGAGGTAGGACGCATAGGAGCACCCAGTAGAAGAGAAATTGGTCATGGAATGCTTGCAGAGAGAGCACTCGAACTGATATTGCCTTCTGAAGATGATTTTCCTTATACAATACGAGTTGAGAGTACCATCACCGAAAGCAATGGTTCCTCAAGGTAAGAATCCCTACACTTAAACAATTGGTCATCTTTTTCTTCCAATGGTTAGGCTTCTAATGGTTTCTTTGGAATAATTGATTTTCTTTTCTTTCCTATGTTTGTGTCTTCCAACTGATCATATAGTATCTGTGGTCAACAGTATGGCCTCTGTGTGTGGAGGTTGCTTGGCTTTGCAAGATGCTGGGGTTCCTGTAAAATGCTCCATTGCTGGCATAGCAATGGGTATGGTATTAGACACTAAAGAATTTGGGGGTGATGGAACACCCCTTATTCTTTCTGATATCACTGGATCTGAAGATGCATCGGGAGACATGGATTTTAAGGTAGTATCTGCTTGTTCTAATTGAATTGTGGTTTTTGACAAATGATTTATGAAATATGGTGATGCAGGTTGCTGGAAATGAAGATGGAGTGACTGCATTCCAGATGGATATAAAGGTTGCCATTGGTTATGTGATCACATATTATGTCCCGATAAGTATACCTTTGCTATCAAAACAACATGGCTTTTTTCTAAAGAGCTGTCTATTGCCAACCTAAATGATTAGAGGAAAAGAGGATTTGGATTATATGTTCTTTAGATATTTTGCAGTTTGACGCTTTAACCAAATTCCACTTTGTAATGATAGGTCGGGGGAATCACCTTAGATGTTATGAGAAAGGCATTACTGCAGGCAAGAGAGGGGCGAAGGCGTATTCTTGGTAGTGTTAATATACAAGAGAGTATTCTAAACTTGATTATTATTTGGAGGCAGTATTATGTTTAAGCAGCGTGTTTATCTTTGAAGTTCTTTTATCTGATTCAATGATTAAAGACATTCATTAGCTGGTAGGCCATTTATTGGGGTATTGAAATATGTCCTATCATGTAGTCTTAACAATGAATTATATAACAAGATCATAGTAGGTTGTTTCAAAGTTAGAGTGCAAACTTATTAGAGGCATCAACCTGTTTATTCGTATTTGTTCACTTCACTTCATCTAAATCTTTTTTCTTTCTTTCAAAATCCATTATTCAGCTGAAATGTTGGAATGCTTGCCTCCACCGTCTAAAATGCTATCCAAATATGCCCCACTTATTCATGTTATGAAGGTTTGCTTATCTTAAATTCTCTTTTTCATTGCTTGGCTAGTTGAAATTTAGAGCCGAGTTTCTGGGGTTTATGTTGTGTTATTTTTCAATTCAACTTTTCTCCTACAGGTCAATCCAAGGAAAGTTAACCTCATCATTGGTTCTGGTGGGAAGAAGGTGAGAAGTATCATTGAAGAATCTGGAGTTGAGGCTATTGACACACATGATGATGGAATAGTAAGTTCCAATTACAAAGTTATATTCTGTTGTATTTCTATTACAGTATCTGTAGTGATATTCTTAAAATCTGTGACTGTTCAGGTAAAAATTACTGCAAAGGATTTGTCAAGTCTAGAGAAATCTAAATCAATCATTAGTAATCTGATAATGGTTCCATCAGTTGGCGATATTTACAGGTCTGTCTTCTTTTGTGAGCAATTTTGGAGCATCTTCTGATTTCCTCTAGATCTTGTAACCTTTGCTTCTTTTTGTTTAAATTATTATCTTTTGGGTGATTGGTGGTGTTGGGGAAAATGTTGTTACCCTTATCTAGCCTCTTTTGGTGATTGCTTGTTTTCCTAAAATTGTTTTTTGCTTGATCATTTGCAAGAAATTGACGTTTTTGCTTACTTATTACAAATCAGGAACTGTGAGATCAAATCAATAGCTCCTTATGGAGTTTTTGTGGAGATTGCTCCTGGTCGTGAGGTACATGATCATCCCAGCACAATTTTCATTAAATATGTCTATGTTGCTACTTGAATAATGGGAAGTAACTGGAAATTTTTGCTTATACAAGCCTTTTCTCTTGAAGTTTTCAGTAAATGTGCCTCTATAATGGTAGTCCCAACTCCTAAGTTTATTCATCTAATGTTTTCATTTTCAATATTTCTTTCTAGTTTTATTTGACATTCAAAAATCAGGGACTACTTTGGATAATTTTTAGTTATACATAGGATGTTAAGCAATTAGAGACAATATACAAGTTACACACAAAGTCTTAGAAAAAAATGATACATTAGTGAGGATATTTTTCAGTTTCAAACTATTGTGTGTTTTAGGCTTGGCTAGGACAGAATTTTATGGATTCCTCAAATTCTTAATTTGCTGCAGGGACTCTGCCATATTAGTGAACTGAGTACAGAATGGCTTCCAAAGGCAGAAGATGTGAGCTCATGCTTCTCTTTTCTCTGAAATATGTGGCAGCCACGAGAGAATAAAATCTTTCAAAAGACTTATGTTTTGAATTTTCTGTTACAGGTATTTAAAGTTGGAGATCGTGTTGATGTTAAACTTATTGAGGTAGGCAAGCCACATTTTAACAACTTGAGAACAAAATCTGTTCTGAATTGAGGAATGTTCTCTTTTTTATCAAAAGAGGAAATCCGACATTGATTAGCAGTTCTCCTGGTTTTATTCCGTTGCTATACAATTTCTGTATTATAACCTTTATAATCTTCACTTTTCTACCAGTATCCGGGGAAAATGCTAAATTTCTAACTTGTGTTTGTAGTAGTCCATGCATTTTATTTTTTGTTAGTTGGCATCATGACTAATATGCTGTTACCTGTTTTACCATATTTAACTAATGCAGAGGTTGGACCCATGTACTGCCACCTTTACTCTTTGTTTTTCATCAATTTTGTAGGTAAATGAGAAGGGGCAGCTTCGACTTAGCCGCAAAGCACTCCTTCCTGAAGCAAGTGGTGAGAAAGCCAGTGCAGAGCAGCAAGTGAGTGATGCCACAAAAAGTATAGTTCCTTCTCAGAGAACTGACAGTGAGTCCGGAACTGCATCAAAGGATGGACCTGTAGAAGAGAAGATTGAACAGCTAAAGGGTAAAACCAATGGTTCCAAACTCACACATTCCCCTAGAAGTAAAAAAGTAGAGGACAATTCACTTTCACAAAGAAGGGTGTATAAGAGAGCTGTCAGCTCTACCAAAGATGGGCATGATATCAGCAAAGAGAGTCCAAAGAAGAGTAGCAATAAAGTTAATAGCATTACCGAAGATGGAAGTCCTTTAGTGAATGGAGAGGCTAAAGTTAGCTAGCAACTATGTCATAGTCTTCAATCTATTAACAAGGAACTTTTCGGTGTATACTCCATATTGGTGAAGAGGATGATGACAGATCTTTACTGAATCGTAAGTCAAGGTATGACTACAAAAATTTCTGTCTTTCTGTCTGTCTCTGTCCTGTCTCCTCTCTCTCTACATGCTTGTGTCTCTGTATGCCTGTTTTATAGCAGTCAATGTGGAGAGATTCCCTACTTTGCACCTGTCTCCAGAAACATAAACAGTTTAGATGAAGTACGTAAAGAAAGAATGACCGGAAAGGACAATTTTGATGATTGCTTTTCACTTTACTCCAGAACCAGTAGCAGTTTCTAACAAAGTAGTTTAGGAAGAAGACATGAAAAGAGAGTCAAAATTAGTAGCTAGTGCTAGGTAATAGTTATGTTTGAGCATCCGTTATTAACTGGGCTTCTATTTTGTGCAGATACATCCTCGCATGCATGCATAGACTCGAATGAGGAATCAGCAGTTACTCTTATCTGACAGGACTGAACAACGTGGGACAAACAGCCAACTCAGCCTGCACTTGATTCAGCAGATTTAATTTATGTAATGCTGCATGGATCGCTTAATGCCGAAGAAAAGAAGGGAGTACTGGATTCTTAACCAACAGTAACTCACTCGATTTGACTACAGAGGAGCACAGAGAACTTGGAAAGTTTTGTTCTTGTTGTCACTGTATTTCTTTTTCGGTACTGTATTTCTTTCTCGAGTGGTAATGTACTGTGCCAGAGAAGGTTAGATAGAGGTAATGCTGGTAGGCATAACTTCTAACGGCAATCAAAAGCTAAGGCAGATGGGGAATCAGATACCTTGGTTTTACAATGAGTCGGGTTGGGTGAAATCAGAGGCCATTCAGATTTGGCCCGAAGTTCTTTATGGACAGTCTGAGCATGGTCCAAATTAATTGAGGTGTTGCTTGAACTTAATTTTGATCAGATTTCGAATTCACATGAAGATTGAGCCACGCAATTGGGTAATCAATCTGAACTATCAAAGTTCCAACTTTTAATCGGTGCTTTAATATCTCTCCATCGTGTTGCCATCACCAACAGATATTAATGGAGTAAACTGGAAAGCAAAGGATGAAGGAAAGGAACTCTGTAGGTAATTTTATTGCTCACTTACGCAAGATGCAGTCAAGAGAAGAGAAAATACGACAGAGGAAAAGTTCATAGCTAAAAAAAACAAGAAAACAGTAATGATATCAACCATCCATATTGGCCATCTCTTTCTCTCCTAGTTAAATAGTATTGTAGTAAGTAAAATGAATCACGTCTCTTTCATTTTGTTACACCATAGCTCACGCATAATCATTCAACCGTTTAGGCCGTTGTATCGTACGCTTAGTCCTTCTCAACTCAGGTGTCCCTCCAGTTGGATTATCCATGTCAACAGCTGACTTGGCCAATGGACTATTCATAACACTACTTCCCGCTTGAATGGGAACCTTGTCCGCAAGGTGAGCACAAGCAAATGTCTGCATCAGTGCAGCTTTGTCTTCCCAGGTGGCTTCCGTGGCACTGAATCCATCCCATCTTATCAACTATTGTTCGATGGTAGTCTCCCCACGTTGAATCATTCTTCTCTGTAACACCTCTGTTGGCTGAAGAATCAATGTTGAGGTGGAGTCTACTAAATGAAGCGGTGTAATCTGCTCCTGGGGAATTCCATTGCAACGTCGTAATAAGGACACATGGAATATAAGATGTATTCGCGCTGCATCTAGTAAGTTGAGTTTGTAAGCAACGTTGCCTATCTTCTTCAGCACTTGAAAAGGGCCGAAATAACGGGGCCCTAGTTTTGAGTGTCTACGCAACCGCAGTGAGTTTTGACGATAGGGCTGAAGGCGAACAAATACCCAATCCCTAATTTGGAACTGGAGATCGCGTTTGTACTGATCCGCGTGAGACTTCATTCGATTCTGCGCTCGTGACAGGTGGTATTTCAGCTGCTGCAAAATCTCATCACGGGAGATTAATTGTGTATCTACCACTGGATTACCCGATGACCCCCTGATGTAACGTGTGATAGTTGGTGGTGGCCGTCCATATAGCGCTTCAAAGGGAGTGGTATTGGCAGAAGTTTGGTAAGAAGTATTGTACCAAAATTCTGCCCAAGGAAGTAAGGAGGGCCAAGAAGTGGGGGTGTTGCCAATGAAACATCGAAGATACATCTCCATAGTTTTGTTAAGAACTTCCGTCTGGCCATCCGTTTGAGGATGATATGCTGTACTTGGGGAGAGTTTCGTACCTTGTAGCCTGTTAATTTCCTTCCAGAACTTCGTCAAAAACCGAGGATCGCGATCAGTGACTATTGATGTGGGTACTCCATGTAAACGGATTATTTCAGAAGCAAAGACAGCTGCCACTGATTCACTAGTAATGGGAGAAGTCAGAGCAAGAAAATGGCCATATTTGGACAATCTGTCCACAACAACCAGAATTGCAGACTTTCCTTTGGAAGGTGGTAGGCTTGTGACAAATTCCATTGATACTGCTTCAAAGACCATATCTGGAATTGGTAAGGGTTGCAATAAACCGGCAGGCTTTGTAGAGGTGTCCTTCATTCACTGACAGATTTGACATTCTGTGACAAATCGAATAACGTCTTTGTGCATGGAGCGCCAGTAGAAGTTCGCAGAAAGCCTGTGAAAGGTTCTAGTGATCCCAGAATAACCACGTGTGGGAGATGAGTGAAAATCAAGTAGTAATTGATGACGCATGTCACTGTTAGAGGGTACTACTAATCGGTCTTTGAAAAACATTAATCCATCCACAAATGAAAATCCAGAGGCTAATGTCGGATCTTGGCTGATACGTTGCTGAAAATCCAATAATTCCGGATGATGTTTATTTTCTTCACGCAG
>JAOQMS010000002.1:10150890-10232693 GCA_027563885.1 Erythroxylum longipes | reverse complement strand
CTGGATTAATAATGTCCTGTCTTATTAATCCTATGACTAGGGATTATTTAGATACTAACATAATTGCACATGATAGGGATTTCATTATCATGATCTCATCATGATTTCCTTCATCCTATGTTTTGTAACATGGACTTCATTAATTCACTTTAAGATCAATATCAATTCATGTATATATAAATGAATATCAAATCAATGAAAAAATGCCTATTGTTTTATTAACCAAAATAAAGTTTGTACAAAAGTGCTAAAGTTGATTACCTTTAAAGCACTACTCAAACATTAGTTTCACTGCAAGGAGTCCCAACAAGTCTTTAAAGTAATTGTTTGCAAGCCAATTCGAACCCACACTTTTTTTTCTTCTGAAAAATTGAATTGCATATGCATTTTATTTATAAACTCTAACCTGCATACATATGTGTAAGCAATCAATCCACAACATTATTGAAGTCTAAATTTAAAATTACCAAAAAATTCAGAATACTTATTTAAATCTTTCACCAAGCTCACTAAAATATACCATGTATAGTATTTACTCACACATTTGGCTCTCACAAATTATTTGATATTCCTTGCAAAAATAAACTCCCTTCTGTCATCAATAGCCAGCTTGTGAAGTGCATATCGAGTTTAATCTTAATCTTTTTCTTAAGAGGGTTGAATCTATAAACATTTGATTTATGACTTAACCCTTCATCCACATCTAAACCACCTTCTTCAAAGCGACAATTGTCTTATGAATCAAATTACTATGTCATAATTTCATTCTCGTCATTATCATCTCTAACATATTCATCATTTGTTGTATTTTCCATGCATTTTCATCTGTAGCTTTCCATTTTTCTATTTTTTATTGCAAATATTGCTCTCAATTTTTTTTCTTAAACTCTCCCATTTTAAATGAAGCAACTAAATCCCTAGATAATTCCAACTTTTTATCATCCAAAGTTGAATCAAACTCCTTTTTAATCCTTACATCATTCTTTTCTTATTCTTCTATATCAACTTGACTCCCACTTACACTTACATCTTCTTGTTCATTTACATCTTCAGTCATGGATTGCACGAAAATGGATTAAGTGACATTGATGAGGAAATCATCTACAATCCCAATACTATCCTCCATCTCAACATCATCATCAAAAGATTATTCTAAATATGACAAATTGTATCCATGATTAATATATATCTCTATCACCTTATGTTATGTAATTAGCTTACATATCTCCATCTGATACATGTCGTTAGGTTTATACAAATTAAATCCTTATTTTAATTTTGAATTTATTAATTAATTTAATATAGAGCAAATAAGAGTAGACCCACGAGGAAAGTTAATTTACTAATTTAGTTTATTAATTATAATACTTTTAAAAGAGACAATTACATCCTAATAATTTTTCTCATATGAAAGGAATTACATAATAAAATATAAACATCATCAACATATTAACACATAATGTCCTCTTTGACCATATTAGTAAGATATAAAATCAAAACTTGATAAAATAAACTTAACCACACAATCAATATTCAAAAGCTAGAAATTATTTTCTTTGTCAAATAGTCATAATTATTCAAAAAAATATAATGTTGGAATTCGTAATGATGAAACCAAGTTATACAGATTTGAAATTTTCAGGTTGGCAACACTTATTTCATCTTGTAATACTTTCAAAACAATCCTAATTTGGTGTTACACATCTAATTCAATCAAGAAACATGTCTTTACATAATTCAACTAATAAAACATCTCTCGATAAACTAATGAAGTATTAAAAGAAAATTTCCAGATCTGCCACAATGTATATTAATCATGTTTTGATCAACATTTTCGTATGTAATATCCAATACATGGTTATTTCATGTAAAATACATTAAGCTATACTATTTTTCAAGTTGAGAAAAAATTAAACATACATAATGAAGCACATCTAGACAAAAGTAAAGACTTGGATAGATTGGATAAAATTTCTAGTAAAGCACGAAATTAGAAAAAAATCCTAAACAAAACAATTCAAAATAATGAAACCTATGAATTTAGCTAATCCATTATATTATGGTTCAAATCAAGTTTAGAAATCAAAGAAATAAAACATAAATCTAACATAATAATATTTAACGAGCATATTTCAATTTCACTTTAGCCATATAATTTGATATGCTTGGATCATTCGAGTTATTTAACAAGTTAAGGGTAGAAAATTAACCAGCTAGCTCCTACTTGTCTCCCTTCAATTTTTAGAATTAAACCAGCCCAATCCTAACTCAAACGCATTATGAACTAAGAGATACATCCAACCATCGATAATTTATTCAAAGAACAAATAAATTCCAGCTCATACAACTTAAATAACTTATAATAAGACAATGATTTAACTCAAATGCACTATGTAAATAATTTAAAATAATATAAAATAGGAGTGTAAAATATGTTATAATTTTTACTTATCACCAAATATGCACCACTCTTATCCACCTCAATTAACCCATTTTTAAACTAGTTCCTGGCACCCTATACATAAATTTACTTGCTTTCAGACCTTTAAACATGCTTCATAAGCATCCTCTCAATATCCCAATAACAAAACCTTTCAATTTCATTGCTCCAACTTTCTACATTTCCACCCACAATTTATAGAGGAAACTGTAATCTTTACCATAAAATTTAATAATCTTTTATGAGACAATACTTAATGGTGTTTCTTGATAAATTATTTTATTGATAATTTTATGACGAGAATAATTAAGTAAAGGGAGAAAAAATAGTAGTTTGAAATTCCACATAGACTATTATTACTAATGCCCTAAATAGTAGCATTTAAGTAATATTTTATGCAACCAACAAATATTAATGGAGTAAATATATTTAAATTAATTAATAAATTTTAATGCTGGTCAAAAGGCTGGCATAACTTTAACCTTTCAAAGATGATCCTGATAAGTAGTTATTTTAGTTTTTTAAATATTAAGTTGAAAATTATGTTTTTAATGAATATTAAATAAATTATTTTTAAATTAAGTCAGTATCTATTAAATTTAAATTATTTATTTATAATACCACAAAGATTAAGCTTAATTATTAAAAACAAACTAAAATTCAAACCAAATTAATTAAAACTTAACTCGAGTGTTTTTTTTAAATTAAAATAAAATGCAATATCATTAATAACAATAAACATTTAACTAGATCTGTTAAAACTCCACAACCGCGACTTGAAAGACGATGGTCGTATATTGGCACAGGGATATATAATATATGGCTTCCCGCCACTTACTTTTTTAGTCTCATATACTTACTCTGCTGCAGTGCCCGCCTGCCCTTTTCATCTCTCTTTGGAAGAAATCGAAGATGCTGTGGGTGGACAAGTACAGACCAAAAACTCTAGACCAGGTCATCGTCCATCAAGACATTGCCCTAAATCTCAAGAAACTGGTCTCTTTTTTCTCCTCTCCTCTCTCTCTCTCTCTCTTTATTCACTTAAAAAGTTTTCCCCTTTAATTTTCGTTGTCTTGCTGTTGCTGTTTTAAGGTTACTGAACAAGACTGTCCTCATTTGCTCTTCTATGGCCCCTCTGGTTCCGGCAAGAAAACCCTAATCATGGCCCTTCTCCGTCAAATTTTCGGTCCGAGTGCCGCAAAGGTCTTGTTAATTTTTCTTTTACGCTTTATGCTAACCTCTTTATATGTTATGGTTGCTCTCTCTCTCTCTCTCTCTTCTCTTTTTCTTTATTGTTTTTTCCTATTTTCTCCGGGATAACGATGTAAAATATTGATTTTTGGACTCTTACGGCGTAATTGCAGGGGAAGGTGGAGAATAGGGCATGGAAAATTGATGTGAGCTCCACCTCTTTTTGCTATTTCTATTTTTGGTTTCATGGGTTTGATACTTTGATTGATCTTTCTGAAGTACTCAAGTTATATCTGTTAAAATGTGTTTACTTCATTCCGTATTGAATTTTCTTGTCCAATTGCCATTTGTTCTTTTATGAGAACAAAGTTGCATGTTGGCCGATTCCCCATTGGAACGTGTAGAGATTTATGATACAGTTCCTGCAATTATACCGATATAACTTGATGATAATATGGAACAATTTTAACTTTTGACTGTGGTTTTGTTACTTGCACCCTTTTTTGTGATTTCTTCTCAGGTTGGAAGTAGGAGTATTGATCTAGAACTTACTACAGTGTCGAGTACAAACCATGTCGAGCTGTGTCCTAGTGATGTTGGCTTCCAGGACAGGTATATTGTTCAGGAGATAATTAAAGAGATGGCTAAGAATAGACCTATTGACACAAAAGGGAAAAAGGGGTACAAAGGTAATCTTCGGTTTAGACTTCCAAGCTTCTTCCCTTAATAATGACGCCTATAAGGATATTCAAGGTCTTGGTTGACGTTAGGTATTCAAGGGAAGCTAGAGGTTATTGCATTAGTCGAGAATATGATTTCTTTTATATTCCAGATTTTGTACAGCTCTCAGTTATATAAAATATGATGGCACTTGTTCTGGATTTATATGATACCAAAATTCCCCTAATTCTTATCAATCAATAATCTGCATTGATAAAGCATACTATCAATGAAGATTTGTTATAGATGCAGACTCCTTTTATTCTAATCATTGATTCGAATGGAATTTTGATTAAGTACAAAATTAAATTTCCATAGTTGGTGGGTAGCATGATTGGAAATGCTTCCATGATTTCCTTATTTGGTATAATTGAAGCTGTAGTGCTAGTGTACTACAACATCCATTTAAAGTTTCTTTTTTGTTCATATAATTATCTCATCGTTCATGTTACCAATTGGGTAGGCTATGTTGATACCATGTTAAGCACAGTGCTTGTCAGCTGTTAAATTAACCCTTCTAAAAGCTAAGGCTTAACATTTATGCCTTGTCTTAAGTTGATAAATATAATTGGATATCTGTAACTCAAGCATTCCTTTGAGGTTGAGAAGCCATGTTTTTAGCTTTATTTATGATATCTTGTTGTGAAATGCCAGTGCTGGTGCTCTATGAGGTTGACAGGCTTTCAAGAGAGGCACAGCATTCACTTCGTAGAACAATGGAGAAATACAGTTCTTACTGTAGGCTAATTCTGTGCTGTAACAGTTCTTCAAAAGTTACAGAAGCAATTCGATCTCGCTGCTTGAATGTCAGAATTAATTCACCTACAGACGAGCAGGTTAGAAAAGTTCTGTAGCACTGACTGGTTATTGCAAAATGATACTTGTTCTACACCGATCATATTCACTTGTGCATGTTCTCTTTTTAGTTATAATTTTCTTTTTCTTTTCCCTTTTATTTACTTGTGGTTAAATCATCCACATATGTCTCTACTTTAATGCTTTATGTTTTCTAAATATGTTTTAAACGTGATTTTAAATCCCTACTTTACTATGTTATACCTTGCATATCAAATTGTATTCTTATCCGTCAGATTGTTAAAGTATTGGAGTTTATTGGGAAGAAGGAAGGTCTCCAAGTTCCTTCTGAATTTGCTGCTCGTATAGCAGATAAATCACAGCGGAGTTTGAGGAGAGCAATATTGCTATTTGAAACTTGCCGAGTCCAACAGTTAAGATCAAATCAATGTTTAGCTCATGTCTGTTGCTTGGAGAATATAGTTTCATATTTCTTATAACTTATCTTGTACTCTGTCACCATGGCTGTAGTTACCCTTTTACTGTTAATCAAGCCATACCCCCCATGGATTGGGAGGAGTATATTTCTGAAATTGCATCTGACGTAATGAGGGAGCAAAGCCCTAAAAGGTGTGCATTTTTCATGTATCTTTATTGCGTTTAGAAGCTTCTCAATTTGCACCCATCTAAATGGACCAAGTCATTATTCTAATTTTCCATTCAATTGAGTTTTCTATTTCAGGCTGTTTCAAGTTCGTGGAAAATTATATGAGTTGTTGACTAATTGCATTCCTCCTGAGATTATTTTGAAAGTAAGGACATCACTTTTGTGTCATCTTCTCCAATTTTCACATGTTCCTTTTTCTTAACTTGAAGTCCGAAATTTGCTTGTTTTAGAGGCTGCTGTATGAATTGTTGAGGAAATTGGACGAGGAGTTAAAGCATGAAATTTGCCATTGGGCTGCTTATTATGTAAGTACACTCATCTATTCAACTCTTGCCGTTTGCATTTGAAGTTGTTTGATCAAGTGATTTGAATTTAATGTTTGCCCTCATGCAACCCTATCAGTCTGAACTATTGAGGCTTGCAGATAATGAAATGCTTTTGTTGTAAGATTACTAGCTACTTCATCATTAATTTCATGGGATGATGTCTCCTATGGAAACTTAGTTGTCATATGAAGCGTGAAATTTTATGCTTGTGTAATAAACAACTTAAAACAATTCTTTTGAGTTTTTGGAAACTATGTGAGTTCAGTTTATTTTAGTTTTAGCAACATAACAGCATACGATGGTTTACTTTTCCTATTTTTTTCCTGTGACTGTAATCATCCCCAGGAACATAGGATGCGCATGGGACAGAAAGCCATATTTCACCTTGAAGGTATGTAAATTTTTCTCAGACTGTTGTAATTGAATTGACTGCTGCAAGTGTGACCCCAACAACAGGCTTTGGTTCCTTTCACAATCAGTTAAATTATTGTTCGAAGTCAGGAAGAAACAACCTAGTCTTTCTTTTTTCTTTTCTAAAAATTATGAATACTCTCCTCTGTATGTTTAGTGCCTTTAAGGGATATTTGTGCTTTTTGTATATGGTTGTCTGATCTTCACTGTACTATACTGAAATCAATTTCCATGCAAGATATTCGATTTGGTATAGTATAGAGTTTTTTGTTTGTATCAATTTCATGAGCCTGCGATACAATTTGTTCTACCACTTATTTGTTGGTCGCTCAACTTTAGGTCTCTAAACATTAGACTCAGTTCTTTTACTTAAATTAGTAATCAGTCACCTCAAGCTATTGTATTTTGCTCTCCCGTCTTTAAATATTAACAGATCGAAAATGGTAGGGGTTTAAAAGCTGTCTTAGTTGACCAAGTAGTTGATTAGATCTTACTGTTTGTTCAACCTGAGTTGTCTGCTATCCTTGAATTTATCCACGGACCACTGGCCAATATCAAGTTGGTTAATTTCTCTCCACCAATTTTAGCATTCTCCTTTCTCAAAATAACTTTAAGGTATCTGAATTGATGGTAATTTAATTTTCTCAAATGTAGGTGTATGAGTTTCAAGGTCTTGCTTTTATTTATTTATATCAGGTTGTATGCACGAATTTAACCGTACTTTTCTTTGACTGAACTTGACATTGCATGTATAAATTTGCAGCTTTTGTGGCCAAGTTCATGAGCCTATATAAGGCTTTCCTCATTGCAACATTTGGCTGAAGAGCAAGTATCGCGGCATTCGATTATGCTATGGTTCTAGTAGTCTGCCCCTTTGTTCTTCTTCTTCTTCTCTTTTTAAATTTTAATCAAGTTTTGGAAGTGATGTAGACATAAATTTTGTGACCATGTTGTTTCCTTTAACCAAATTTTCTCCATACATCGCCCAAGCAATGTTTTCGGTTCGCGCCTGTTCTAGGTATGTGATTGCACGCCAACTTTTGACCCAAAATTCCTTTTTCCAGTTCCATATTACAACTTATTCTCATCTTCCCAAAAAGTTTCTATGCATCAATCATCACTTGTAAATAGAGTAGGGGCTTCACTTTTCAGTAATCTCCCACAATGGTAAAGATGTTCAGGATTTCGTCCCAATTGGATCAAAATTGCAGATGTGACAATTATATTGAATATCCCGAGTGTAGGTCAATTGTTAATTTAACTTGTTATTTTCAAGTCAGATTTAAAATATTAAAATGTCATTTCCTTATCATTTATTACGACTTGGTTAAAAAAAATTACAGGAGCTCCATATCAATCAACATTTCTCCAAAGAAAAATAAAGGGATTATTGACGATGAATTATGATAAAATTTAAAATAAGATAGGGTCTAATTATTTAGTTTAAAAGTCCAGCTACCGAGTTGAGTTTCTAATAAAAAAAAAATCTTCCCATATTCTTTAATATGACAAAAAAGCAAAAAAGGGACGAGGAAGATTGATATCGTAATGAACTCGAGCTAATTCAGTACGGTTGATCATCCTTCTTTAAATTTGTTAATTTGTAAGAGGCTTAATTATTTAAAAAATGGTAAGTTATCTACATGAGAAAATAGAGTCCCATCTAAAGATTAATTAAGCTATCTAGTAGAAATCGAATTCAATTTTATTAATAATAGTTAAAGTTTTATTACACTTTTTAAACTATTATTATAAAAGAGAGACACTTTAAAATAAGTTCTAATATATTATTATTATTATTATTAAACTATATTAGATGCGCCGCCGTTTGTGAGAACTCTCTTTAAATCTTTGATATTCCCATTTGAGAACATTTCAAACTAGTTGATTTGTTACTATTTTAAGAAAGAATAATGAACATTCATATAATCAAATATGTTTGCCGATATTACCAAACAATCAATACTCCTAAAGCCCCTCAAACTGATTTGAGGACCAAATTGCTAAAATTCTCATGTTGTAGGAACAAGTCAGACAATTACTAAAAGAGAGGCAACACTCACACCCTATAACTATTGTTAGTGGCGAAGCTCCGTTAATTTTTAAGGGGGGCCGAGAGGAGGGAGTGGCTGGACTTCGCAGTGAGTGAGAGAGGAGGGCGTGATTGGCAAAAAGATGAAGCATGTGTTCAAGCATAGAAGAGGCCAGAGCAAGGGTGGCTGTAGCCCCCCTTGCCACCCCGGGCTATTGCCACTAACCGTTGTCGAAAGGGGCCTCATCCACATGCTTCTAATAAAGGCCGCTAGCGCAAAGCAAATGAGGGCAAGTATGATAACAGATAACTAAGGAGGTTCTTGTTTCATTTAAGAGAATGGTCGTAGAAATTATAATGAATATAGTGAGGTCCATTCTTTACTATATTAGGAACTCCTTCAAAAGGGGATATAAAAATATTGTTTATCCAATCATAATATATTACCAAAAATCTTTTTTCATTCCTTACCCATTCTTTTCTTCTCGTACCAACTAACCAAGTTCCTCCTAATTGATACTACGGAGCCATCATCAATCAGGTTTAACATGTCTAAATTTTTGAGAATTTTTATGTCTGGAATTTTATGAGTTTGAAAATTTAAGACTCTTTAAGTTTGTCGTCTTACAATGTATGAAGTTTTGAGACTCTTTGAGTCTACCATTTTTTGAGTTTGAAGTTTTGATAAACTTTAAGTCTATATTTTATGGATGAACATATATCGACCAACCTGAAATCATAATGTATTTAATGTAAATATGTAATCTTAAGAATAATAAGGTTTGAGGCATTGAAAATTTCAAGACCTAGAGATTTTTGAATTGTCTAATCTCTCAAGTATTTATATGCTAAGTTTGATGAAATCTTTTTCTCTATATCGGTCCGTTTAATTTGGAACTAGTTTTCCTTTAGCTTGTAACCTATTAATAATGTCGGTTCTTCTAAACACAAATTTATTTGTTTCTATGTTATGTTGTTTGGATATTTTCTTGTTGAATATTTTTACCGATTATTGGCACGTTGAATTCTTCACTTATGATTCTTGCCTCCTTTCAACGATAAAGTCCAATTGTGCATGCAAAATTATTTTCATTAATGTCAGGCTATGATTATCAATGCGAGTAGAAGGAATTCTTAGCTCTATTGGGATTAGGGCTTCCATGGCATATGCCAAACTAAACGGGGTCTCCCCTGTTGTATCCTTAGGGCAGTCTAATAATTTTAAAGAATGCTTGTAACTTATCTACCTATATGCCTTAAGCTTGATCATCTTTGATTTCATAGCCTACAGGATGGTCGTATTGGTAACTTCTACAAAACAATTAGTTTACAGGTGTGCAACAAATGTAAATGTTTGTTTTATTCCTTTTTAGTCCAATTCATATAGGTATTTAGGTCATATTTACATTCATTTTGCATATTCATTCATTCATTTTAGTAGCATTTTTAGGTTAATTTATTTATTTTCATTATGTTTGTTATTTATTTTATTTTTTCTAGTTTTTTCGTAGACAGCATGAAGTTTGGCTTCAAAATTAGACCTAAGACGTTGCCACATCAGCAGCTAACTTGGGAGATATAAATGCACCTTTCTTATTTCTTGGAGGAGGGATCTCACGTACGGGGATAGAACAAAAAGAAAAGGCAGCAGATTGGAAAAGAAGAAAAGCACGCAAGCGGCTACCTCACACACGGAGTGGAAGACCTGTATGCATGGAGACAAAAACGAAAAAGAGAGAAAAAGAAGCGGATTGGTTAAAGGAAGGAAAAACACAGAAGAAAGAGACCCATTCCCAGACGACACCGCAGCTGTTAGACCCATTCCAGACCTGGGTTTTTGACGTTTATGTCAAAGACTCACCAGAGTTCTTCGTTCCTTACTCCTCTAATGTCTATTTTCCTTGTTTTGATATTTATTTTGTTGAACATGAACATGAGTGAGTAGATTTCTTATTGGGTTTCAAAGATGGGATGTAGTTTTCGAATTTCTACATGATTTGATTCTGGATTTGATTCAATAAAATTGATTTGTGGCTATTGATTCTTATTTTGAGTACTATTGATCTTGTTATGTGTTAGACCTCACATAATTTGTGTCGAGATTATCGGTTGAAGAACTGAAAGGTGAAAATTGGTAGTGGAAAACCAAAATTAAGAACTTGTAGGTATATAGGCAAAAATCTGTGAGAGGAATTACCAACTAGATAAAAATCTTAATGGGTTTTAGTTAATTTCATAAGCCACGATAGTTGGGATTGATTTTAACTATGATACTTCTTTGACATCTCGATAGAGAATCATAAATAATTTAGATTTAGTTTCCTTCAAGTCCAAGGATCAAGATTATTGAATAAACCAGAAGAGAATAATTAGAAGTCGGTCACGAAACCAAATTTGAAACCTGCCTTTTACATTTCTGATTTATTCTTTACAGACTCATACTGCATAAGTTGTGCGGTTATTCTGTTTGCTTTAGGATTAGTTTTAGCAATTCGTTTATTAATTAATTTCTCAATAATCAATATTTGAGTGATCAACCCAAATAATTGAATGATTTTAGCCTAGTAATTGTTCAGTAACTCCCTGTCGATCAATACTCATACTTCCCTATTTACTTGCGTGACTTGCGGGGCCTCGGACAAGTTTGGGCGCCGTTACTGGGGAGTTTCCTTTAGGCAATATTAGGCGACCAATTGTTTGGTTACTTTGGGCATTTATTTTTCATTATCATTTTGTTATTTTCATTTTATTTACTTTTTCTTATAGCTTATTTATTCACTCAGAGTATTCTTTTTGATTTTTGAATTGCAGGTGATTCCTTCGTATATGAGACATTCTCATAGTGCAAAAAACTTGTTATTTGATCTAGAAATTGAAAAGACAGCTAAGACGCTCCGAAAAGCTACAAAATAGTAAAGAGCACAAGCTATGCAAAGTAACCAGCAAATAGAAACCGAACCTGTTGATACTACACGTGAGCAAGTAATGGCAGAATAAAGGCAGAATGGTGGGCAAAATCAAAGAACCATGCGGGACCATGCCATACCGAACTTTGAGGATTACCAATCGAGCATTGCGACACCTCCAGTTACAGCTAATAACTTTAAACTGAAGGCCGGACTTGTGCAGATGGTTCAACAGTCCCAATTTGGAGGCAACCTTTCAGAAAATCCCCACTTTCATTTATAGAAGTTCATTAAGATATGTAGCATGTTGAAGCAGAATGGGGTATCTGATGATGCAATTCGCCTCAGATTATTCCTTTTTCCTTAAGGGATCGTGCAGGTGAATGGCTCTACTCTCTACCTCCAGGGTCTATAACTACATGGCAAGAGTTATCCCAAGCTTTCCTAACGCAGTACTTTCTCCCAGGAAAGATCGCACAACTGAGGGGTGAAGTGCATTCCTTCCTACCGAGGGAAGATGAATCTATGTATGAAGCATGGGAGAGATTCAAGGAGCTACAAAGGAAATGCCCCAACCACGAGATTCAGAAATGGATGCTTATGCAGATTTTCTACAACGGGTTTTCTCTGGTTATGAAACGTGCTATAGATGTAGCTACAGGTGGAGATTTCATGGCAAAAACTGAAGATGAAGCTCATTCACTCCTGGAAAGGATTGCTCAGAATAATTACCAATGGAGTGGAAGCAGGAGGCATTTAAAGCAAGAGACTAATAAGATTACAGGAATGTTTGAGGTTGATGCGTTATCCATGATGAAAGATAAATTTGAAGCCCTGACAAAGAGAATGTATAAGATGGATAAGGTTACTGTGATGGTAGCAAGCAGCGCATAGCCTGTTTATGAACTGCAGTAATTTGCATAGCCTATGTATGATTTTCAGGCTTATGGACAAGACATTGCGATTGAGCAAGCTAATTTAGTGGGTAACTATAGAGCTAAACCGCAAGGAGGAGCCTTCTCCAACACATACAATCTTGAGTGGAGAAACCACCCTAATTTCTGTTGGTTCCAACAACCCAGACAGGTACAAAATTTCTTAAACTAGCCCCATTACTCTTCCTACCCTCAAAACCAACCTCATTTTCCAGCCCAGCAACAAAACTTCAATAGGGGTCCTCCAGAATTCCAAAATGCAGAACCTCAAGCCCCTTCACAAGCCCCATAAGCCCCATCAGATCAAGAGCAGAAACCATCTTTGGAGTCCATAGTGGAACTAATCCAGCAGCTTAGTTCTAAGGTAGATCAACTTGCCATACACAACAAGATGTTGGAGACTCAGATTACTCAACAAGCTAATACATTAAGTGGGGATAAGGGTAAATTGCCTGCACGACCATAAAATCCTAAAGAGACTGCTGATGTAGTGATTTTGAGAAGTGGGAAAGTCTTAGAACCGATGGTGGAAAGCAAGGATAAAGTAGCAAGTAAGGAAAGATCTGATTCTGGCCCAGTTACACAGCCTGTCCAGAACGAACAAAAAAAATGTTGAAATTGAAAAATACGTTCTACCTCCTCCGTACAAGCCATTCATCCCATTCCCACATCGTTTTCAGAGGCTCAGCTAGATAAATAATTTGGGAAATTTTTGGAAATCCTCAAGAAGCTATACATCAGTATTCCCTTCACGGAAGCTCTCACACAAATGCCAACCTATGCAAAATTCTTGAAGGAAATCTTGTCAAATAAGAGGAATTTGGAGGAGTATGAAACAATGGCGTTGACGGAAGAGTCCAGAACTATTTTACAGAATAAGCTGCCACCGAAGTTGAGGGATCCCAGAAGCTTCTCCATTCCTTGTCAAATTGGAAGCACAAACATTGGTAAGGCTTTATGCGACCTCGGTGCAAGTGTAAGTCTCCTTCCTATTTCTATATGTCAAAAGATTGATATAGGAGAACTTAAGCCTACTACAATTTCCCTCCAACTAGCTGATAGGTCAATCAATTACTCTCAAGGAATTTTAGAAAATATACCTTTGAAAGTAGGGAATTTCTTTATCCCAGTAGATTTTGTGGTCTTGGAGATGGAAGAAGATACAAATATACCCATTATCTTAGGGAGACCTTTTCTTGCTATTACGGGAGCTATTATAGATGTCAATAATGGGAGAATGACATTGAAAGTTGGGGAGGAAAAAGTAAAATTTAATTTAGGAAAGGCAATTAAGGAAAAAGATGAGAGAGATTCATGTCTTAGAGTTGATATAGTTGATGAGGAAGTTAGAAGTCAATTTAGGAAGTCTAAACCTGATGATTTGTTGGAAAATTTTCTAGTGCATTCAATTACAGCAGGAACCCGTAAGCTAGAAATTTTAGAGTTGCTGCAGACACTAGCAGCACAACCTGTGCAGCGGAGTGCACAACCTGTGCAGTCAGAACAGATCACTGTACCAAATTTGAAACAGGAAGAGCCTCCAACCGTTGAACTAAAGCCCCTACCCTCCAATCTCAGGTATGAATTTTTAGGACCCAATAGTACTTATCCAGTCATTGTTAATGCAAATTTGAGTACTGTGCAGATTGAAAAATTATTAAAGGTCTTGAGAGAGTATAGGAAAGCGATTGGCTACCAAATTTCAGACTTGAAGGGAATAAGTCCAGCATTTTGTATGCATTAGATAAATTTAGAGGAAGATGCAAAACCAGTTCGAGAACACCAAAGAAAGCTCAACCCAAATATGAAGGAGGTCGTGAAGAAAGAAGTGCTTAAACTTCTAGCTGTAGGAATTATTTATCCGATTTCCAATAGTACATAGGTAAGCTCGGTCCATTGTGTCCCTAAAAAGGGAGGTATGATAGTGGTAAGAAGTGATAATAATGAGCTGATTCCAACTAGAACTGTAACAGGTTAGCGTGTGTGTATAGATTATAAGAAATTAAATAAAGCCACCCGTAAGGATCATTTCCCTTTACCCTTTATTAATTAAATGTTAGAGAGGCTAGCTAACCATGATTACTTCTGTTATTTGGATGGTTATTCTGGTTTCTTCCAAATTCCCATTCACCATAATGATCAAGAAAAAAACAACATTCACATGCCCTTATAGTACCTTTGCTTGTCGAAGGATGCTGTTCAGTCTGTGTAATGCCCCAGCTACCTTTCAAAGGTGCATGATGGCAATCTTTTTTGATTTCATTAAGGAAATAATGGAAGTCTTTATGGACAATTTTTCAGTATATTCGGTTTCATATGATTCATGTTTATCTAACCTTGGCAAAGTTTTGAGTAGGTGTGCATAAGTAGACCTCGTATTAAACTGGGAAAAGTGCCACTTTATGATGCAAGAAGGGATAGTACTTGGTCATCTTATTTCTAATTGAGGGATTGAGGTGGATAAGGCTAAGACCAAAGTGATATCAAATTTACCTCCACTTACCTTGGTTAAAGAAGTCAGAAGTTTTTTGGGGCATGCTGGTTTTTATAGAAGATTTATCCAAGATTTTTCTAAAATAGCTAAACCTTTTACAAATCTATTGAATAATGATGTCCCTTTTATGATTGATGATGCCTTTTTAAATTCTTTTCACAGGTTAAAAGAAGCCTTATTTTTTCCAATTCTTCAACCTCCAGATTGGTCTCTATCGTTTGAAATTATGTGTGACTCCTCCGATTTTGTTGTAGGAGTTGTGCTTGGGCAAAGGAAGGATAAAGTAGTTCATTCTATCTATTATGCGAGTAAAATGCTCAATGATGCACAATTGAACTATGCGACTACTGAAAAGGAACTCCTAGCTATGGTGTTTGCGGTAAAAAAGTTTAGGTCCTATATAGTTAGCTCAAAAGTAGTTGTCTATTCAGATCATGTTGCTATTAGGTACATATTTGCAAAGAAAGAAGATAAACTAAGGCTAATACGGTGGATATTTCTCCTTCAAGAATTTTATTTGGAGATAAAAGACAAGAAGGGGGCAAAGAACGTGGTTGCAGATCATCTATTGAGGCTTACAAACTCAACTCATCCATTGGATATACATGAGAATTTTTGTGATGAGAATTTTTTTCTTACAAGTAACCAGCGCACAGAATGTGTAGATATGAATGAGTTATGTTGTTCTGTCCAAGAACTAGCAGTAGTTATACCTTCCATTGTTCTTTGGTGCGTAGACTTCGTGAATTATTTGGTTGCTGGAGTTACACCACCTGATTTGTCTTCCTAGCATAAGAAGAAATTTTTCTAAGATTTGAAGTATTACATGTGGGAGGAACCATATTTATTCCGAAGATGCAACGATGGAATTATTAGGTGATGTTTGCCAAGCGAAGAAGCTGAAGAAGTGTTGACAAATTGCCATTCCTCACCTTATGGAGGACATTTTAGTTCAGAAAAGATAGCAGCCAACGTGCTACAAGCAGGATTTTATTGGCCAATACTTTTTCGGGAAGCAAGGAATTTTGCTCAAGCATGTGACCGATGTAAAAGAACTGGAACCATTTCAAGGAAGCATGAGATGCCAATGCAAGGAATTTTGGAAGTGGAACTCTTTGACATGTGGGGATTAGACTTCATGGGTTTCCACCTTCTTTTGGTAACAAGTTTATTTTAGTGGGAGTAGATTATGTCTAGAAATGGGTAGAGGTTGTTTCTTTTCCAACTTGTGACACAAAAGTGGTGCTAAAATTCCTTAAGAAGAATATTTTCATAAGGTTTGGGACCTCGAGGGCCATATTAAGGGATCAAGGGACTCACTTTGTCAACCTTTCCTTTGAGAATTTGCAGAAGAAATATGGGTTCTACCATAAGCAAGCATTAGCTTACCATCCTCAAGCTAACGGTCAAGCTGAAATTTATAACCGGGAGATCAAATCTATATTAAAGAAGACAGTTAATTCATCAAGGAAGGACTGGTCTTTGAGGCTTGATGATTTTCTATAGGCATACAGGATGGCGTACAAGACCCCTATAGGGATAACTCCATATAGACTATTTTTTAGTAAATCTTGCCATCTTCTGGTGGAGCTTGAACATAAATCTTACTGGGCAATAAGGAAGCTGAATATGGATTTTAAAGAAGCAGGTGCTAAAACACTATTGCAACTAAATGAGTTGGAAGAGTTAAGGCGTGACACTTATGAAAGTTCCAGAATCTACAAGGAACGAATTAAAAGATGGCATGATAAGAACTTGGTAAGGAGGGAATTCAAAGAAGGAGATTTAGTGTTACTCTTCAATTCAAGACTGAAAATATTTCCTAGAAAGTTAAAGTCTCGATGGTCGGGGCCGTTCAAAGTAGTGAAGGTTTTTCCTTACGGAGTAATAGAGATAGAAGCCTTAAAAACTGGAATTTTCAAGGTCAATGGACAATGTTTAAAGCCATATATGGCTGGAGCTCAAACTGAGAAAAGGACAGCTTACTCCCTTTCTAGTCCAAAGCTTTGAGAGAAGAATTCAAAGTCTAGCTACAAACTTTAAACAAGTGTTTATTGGGAGGCAACCCAATTTTCTTTCCTTTTCTTTTTGGTTTATTTATTTATTTTAGTACACTGCTTCCATTTTTCCAAACTCAAGTTAATAATTCTCAATTATTTTTCTTAAAGGAACAATAACTCGGGATTGTGGATGAACAGAGGATTTAGTTGGAAACACACTTACCGTCACGGTCCAGGGACGTTCTTATTAAACTTCCTTTTATTATTCTATAGTAATGGTTAATTGATGAATGAGTGTGGTTTGGTTAAATTTGGTGTTTGATTTATATTGTGCATTGTATGAAATTTTATGGATGAGTTTTTAGGGCTTGTATTTTTCTTCACACCAGCCCTTTTCTCTTCTTTTGGTAATGATATAATGCAGGTTAAATATCATGTGCAAGCTATGCTCTGTTGTTCCTGGTTTGCTTATCCTTTCTTGAACTCATTTCTATTTGGCTTATTTGACATTGAGGACACTGTCAACTTTGGGTTTGGGGGGTGACTGAAATTTTGTTTTGTTCTTCTTTTGCAATTCTTTTACATGCATTGGTATTTATTTATTCATTCATGGTATATATTCAACTTTTTTAAAAAATTCTGCCTTATCCATGGATGAATAGGAATTGTTTGGAAAAGTAATTGAATCCACTTTTAGACTGGGTTGTGGATTGGAAAGTTCCTGATTGGTGCAAGAATCTTAGGAATTTGATTTTGTTTATATTCCTTTAATTGGAGATCTTCCTAATTCTTGTTAGACGTTTAGAGAACTTAAAAGGAAATTTCTTGGAAATTTGTAACTTGTTGACATCTTATCAATCCTAGAAAAAGCTTTCTAATCCTATCTAGGCACAATCTTAGCATTAATTAAAGAAGGAAATGATTTAGGCACCGTTCTTTGTTATCTAGCCTAAATGACTTTTAGCTTACTCACCTTTATTTCCCTTAAAACCCCTTTTGAGCCTTATACATTATCCTAATTTTTCTTGTACCTTTAATTAAACCGAGCCTAGGACCTTAATTTCCTACCCCTTTATATCTTTTGATTGTTTAAGATTTGTGATGTTTTGGAATGAGTATAATTTTGATATAGAAAAAAGAAGAAGAATTACATCCAAGAGTTGTTTGTTTGTTCCTAACTATGAAAAGGAGGAATTTGAAGTCCCAAAAATATGCAATGAAGGGAATTTGGTAGAAGTTTTCTTAATTTGTGGAGGCTTGATGATGTTTATACATGAACCAAGCCTATTTAAATGCACTTGGAGATGGGAGCATGTAATCATTTGAGATATTTGGATGTCAATTTTACATTTTCATATTTATTCTAAAAAAAAGAGAAAAAATATATTGAATTTATGCATGTTTTCTACATTTGCATGTTTTAAACAATCATCCCTCAATTTTTTGAGCCTTTATTTCCCCTTTCTTTGTTTCAAACCCACATTACACACACAATAGCCCCATTACAACCTAGTGCCTATTGATCCTTCAATAATAAATGCTACATTAGTGGAGATAGGTTAGGAAGTCTTGCCTATGGGATTGGTTAATTAATTATATCGTCATTATGTATGAGATACTTAGGTTATAATTTGTTGTGGAATCTATTTTAGTTTTCTTTGCTTCTTGCAAGATGAGGGTTTTCCATGATTGATCAAAGGTTAAAGGAATATTGGCTTGAGTAATCTCTCAGTTTCCTGTACCATAAAGGTGGGAACGGTTTGAATGGAAAGGTTAAAAGTGAATTTGAGAGCTTGGATTTACAGTTTTTATGACTCCTTGGATGAGTGGCTTTGAAAATGTTTTCTAAATCTTTATTTTGCTTGGGGACAAGCAAGAGTTCGAATTTGGGGGCATTTCTTTAGTCTAATTCATATAGGTATTTAGGTGATATTTACACATTTTGCATATTCATTCATTCATTTTAGTAGCATTTTTAGGTTAATTTATTTATTTTCATTAAGTTTGTTATTTATTTTATTTTTTCTAGTTTCTTCGTAGAAAGCATGAAGTTTGGCTTCAAAATTAAACCTAAGACGTTGCCACATCAGCAACTAACTTGGAAGATATAAATACACCTTTCTTATTTCTTAGAGGAGGGATCTCACGTACAGGGATAAAACAAAAAGAAAAGGCAGCAGATTGGAAAAGAAGAAAAGTACGCAGGCGGTTACCTCACGCACGAAGTGGAAGACCTGTACACACGGAAACAAAAACGAAAAAGAGAGAAAAAGGAGCGGATTGGAGAAAGGAAGGAAAAACACGAAAGAAAGAGACCCATTCCCAGACGACACAGTAGCTGCGAAACCCATTCTAGACCTGGGTTTTTGACGTTGATGTCCAAGACTCACCAGAGTTCTTCGTTCCTTACTCCTCTAATGTCTATTTTCCTTGTTTTCATATTTATTTTATTGAACATGAACATGGGTGAGTAGATTTCTTATTGGGTTTCAAAGATGGGATGTAGTTTTTGAAGTTCTACATGATTTGATTCTGGATTTTATTCAATAAAATTGATTCATGGCTATTGATTCTTGTTTTGAGTACTATTGAGCTTGTTAAGTGTTAGGCCTCATATAATTTGTGTCGAGATTATTGGTTGAAGAATTGAAAGGTGAAAATCGGTAGTGGAAAACCAAAATTAAGAACTTGTAGGTTTAGACCTAGATATAGGCAAAAATCTGTGAGAGGAATTACCAACTAGATAAAAATCTTAATGTGTTTTAGTTAATTTCATGAGATGCGATAGTCGGGATTGATTTTAACTACAATACTTTTTTGACATCTCGATAGAGAATCATAGATAATTTAGATTTAGTTTCCTTCAAAGTCTAAGGATCAAGATTATTGAATAAACCAGAAGAGAATAATTAGAAGTCAGTCACGAAACCAGATTTGAAACCTACCTTTTACATATCTGATTTATTATTTACAGACTCATACTGTATAAGTTGCGCGGTTATTCTGTTTGCTTTAGGATTAGTTTTAGCAATTCGTTTATTAATTAATTTCTCAGTAATCAACATTTGAGTGATTAGCCCAAATAATTGAATGATTTTAGCCTAGTAATTGTTCAGTAACTCCTTGTGGATCGATACTCATACTTCCCTATTTACTTGCGTGACCCATACTTGCGGGGCCTCAAACAATTCCTTGGGATTCACAACACCTTTTTAGGCATGAATAGATGAAATGAGGCCATTGTAAGTGATTATGGATAGAGGGATCCCATATATGCATATAAAGTGGCCTATTAAAAATTGCTCATCTATCTTCCTTATATGTTTAGGTAAGGTTCTACCTTTGCTTATCATGTGAAGTAATCAACTGCAACAAGAATGAACACATGTTATTTGATTGCTAGAGGAAATGAACTTAAAACATCTATACTCCACTTTTTAGATGGAATTGGAGATGAAATAGGAAAATACTTTAAATAGATTGGTGGTGAAAATATAAGTTTCTCTAGCATCTATCTCATTTTTTTAATTATCTATTTCATCTCATCTAAATCATGGTCAAAAATATCTCAGTCATAATATCTTATAGGACAAAGTTAAACAACATTGGTAAAATACATATAAACCTTATAACATTCCTTTAAGATTTCTTCTATTTAAAGATACTTGACGTGTTCCAAGTAGGGCTAAAAGCAGGACAATTTTTAAAGTTACAATTTAATAATGGAGAATTTTGTCGATATATAAATGACTTTTCTTGCCTCCATCTTGTTTGAAGGTAATTCCCCTATTTTTATGTAGTTTTTGATTGAGGTTCTCTAGTTTGCAACCAATTATTATATCTGTTTTTAAAATTTTTCCTTATATATGAGTTTGAATTTGACTTCTAAAATTGCATCCTTAAGTTTTATTTCTTTCTTTCTATAATTTGATAATTTTATGTCATTGATTTGTAGTTTTACTTCAAGCGTACGATATAGTTAGCACTAACGAATATGAGTCGATCCTATAAGGATTATTGGTTAACTATCGAATAACCACAAGCTTAATAAGTTAGATCAATCTTTATTAATGGATGAATAATCAATAATCAATAATGGACTAAAATATGAATTAACTAGATTTAGGCCAAGTTCCCTTAAGATATTACTATATTTATGTTTATCTTTGATTAATGAATTGTTATAACTTTTTATACCAGTAATAGTTCCCAATTTATATTATATTCTCTCTCTAAACATGTAATCTATATTCAAAGGCCAATCAACCAAAGTCACTTTTGAATCTAGACAACCTAAGAATGCCTTAAATCATTCTATGAACTCTCTTGACAGGTTTTATCCTAACTTAAAAAGATCTTGTGGCTTTCTCTCGAATAGCTTATGCTCAAGCCTCTTTGCTCAAAATGTGAACTCTCTTAATTTGTTTTACCCTAATCTAGGAAGATCTCACAACTTTCTCTCGAATAGTATGATTCATATGTTAAAACTTCCATTTTTACTCCTTCGATTCTATCAATACAAAAACATGAATAAACCATAAGAAAAACTAGAATTTCATTAATCAAATACTGAATAAAAGTATATCACATCTAAAGTTCTACCTACCTAAATCTATATCGTTAGTTTATATTATCGCACAAAAATTCATACAAAATCAATAAAGAAAATAAGATGAAGAAAGCATATTTTTGAATTTTAAAATCTTTAAAGATTTGATTAAGTCCTCCTTTATCTTCAAAGAATTGGATCCTTGATTAAAATTGATGCAAAGTAGCTCCAAGACAACCTTGAATTGTCCCCTAGACAAACGAACCTTTTTTTTTGCCTCAACCCTTGTAAAAGAAATGAAACCCTAATTTTTAATGAGCTATACAACCTCATACACGGGTTTGTATAATTGGCCATATACTTGATATAATTATCGAAAAATTAGTATTGCCAATACAAGCATATACATGAGATCATTGTATGACACTATATTTTTCGTATGGGAGGTAACATAAGGCATATATGGTGTGTTAGAGAAGCAAAAGGAACCAATTTTATATATGACCCTCAATATGGGACCATACACTACATCGTATTATGTGATTCCTCTTCCATTCTTCCAAAATTGCTTCATCTCAATGTAATTCATCTCCATCTTTGCTTCTTTTCCTTGTATGGAAAAAAATATGATTTGAAATGATAAAAAATATTAAATTTTGTACCAAATCCTTCAAGTTCATTCAAAACACGAGCAATATGCTATGAAAATAATGTTTAAAATATTGTAATGTAGCATACATAAAACTCCCCCACACTTAATCAATTACTTGTCCTCATATAAGCCAATCCATCATTCAATCTCAAATAGAAAATAACTTTGACAAAAATGCTTAGCCAATAAAACATATTAATGAAAACTCTTCATTATTCATTCAATCATAAAGGATCATCAAAATATTATGCAATCAACTACTTGTCTCAATTCACAAGTTAGTCAGATTCATTTTATGACTCTTCAAACTTCAACCCAAATTACAAAACTTAATCCCATAAATAAAATATACGTAAGATTCATGCTTGAACTTTCAAACACATTCAAAATCTGTTTTAATAATAAACATAAACGTAAACAAAAGCATTAGAACCTTATTTAAAAAGTTACCTAGTCTTTTTATGAGAGAGTAAACATCTTATTATGAATACCCCGAGTTACTCAATTAGGTCACTATCTCAAAAGGCTACTAGCATCACTTTTTAACCTTGGTCTTTTTATTGATACAAAGCCAACAAAGTGAAATTTGTTATGCTCATTTATTTACACACTACTAATTTTTTCTTTTTCTTTTTTTCCAAATAATAAAAGTGCTTAAAATAAGTCACAATTACTTATGCGTGTACATCTTACATAAAGGATATCATATTGTTCATTAGATATTCATTCTCTAAGTTTATAAGGCTAATCAAACTTACTTATTCATTAGCACTTATAACTAGTCATAAAACAATCCAATTCACTAAAACAAACAAATTCATAATGAATTATTCCAATAGCATGCTTTTAAAGAAAAAATTAAGAATTATTTTTAGAGAGAAAATATGAAAAAATTAATAAGCTTGAGTGCATATCTTAGAGATCAATAATCTTTCCCTTATACTTAAATTAAACATTATCCTTAACTTTTCCATCATAAAAGACAATAACGAAAATGACAAAGGGGTAAAGTTTAAAAAGGATTTGAACTTCCATGATTTTTATGTCATTTGGTCAAGTTAAAGTGTGTCCATTATATAAATGTACCATTGACATTCTAAGTGGACTACAAAAAGAACTTAAAACAAAAAGGTGAGTCATAATAAAATGAAAAATATTGAAAATATGTTACTTCTGATCAGAAATATTTCATATAAACTATAAAAAAAGAGAATAAAAATATAAAATATAAAAATTATAGAAAGTGTCTTATGAAGGTGATGATGACATCATAGGTGGCACCAAGGTCTTAAAAACTGGACAGGATTGGCCGGTCCGACCGGAAAAAGTCTAAACCGGTCAATGGTCCCGTTCGATTTTAACAAAAAACTATTAATACAAAAACCGGCCAGTTTGTTGGAGAACCGGTCAGTTTTCATCAAACCGGTTACACCGGTTCGATGAAACAAAATCCCTAATTCGCCAGTCGCCCCTTCGGTTATTCCACATTTCAGAATCTCAGAAAATGGCGAGGGAGACTGGCGATTGAGATGTCGCTCTCTGTCTCTTGCCCATCGCCTCTCACCATTTTCTCAGATTTCTCTCTTTCCAGTTTAGATTTCTCATTTCTCTCTCTCCAGTCGCCCCTTCCACATTTCAGAATCTGAGAAAATGGCGAGGGTGACTGGCGATTGAGACTTCGCTCTCTGTCTCTCTCCGGTCGCCCCTCACCATTTTCTCAGATTTCTCTCTCGCCAGTCACCCTTTCCCATTTTCTCAATCGGTTGACAGGTATACCTAAACATAAACCCTTCATATTTCATTCAGAAATCGATGTGTCTCTCACCTCTTCACTATCTTCTCTTCATCATCTTTGCTTAACCATATCTCACCATCTCCATATATGCATGTAACCCATAGATGCAAAAGTCGAGCCCTGTTGGCTCTCCTTGAGCAACTACTGTGGGTTTCCTTAGGCAGCTACTGTGGGTAAGGGGTCTATGTTTCTGTGATGCTTGTTTGAGTTTAACTGCTTGTTTGAGCTTAAATCTTTAATTCTTTCTTGAAATTACTGCTTCTTTTATTGATCTGTGTTTCTTTGTTTGGTCATGTTATACTGTTGCTCTTCATTCTTTGACGAGCTATGTGTTACTGCCACTAGATAACCTATCGTTGGGAGCATATTTTGGAGTGGTAAGTTCTTTTAATGTTACTGTTATTTCTTTTGTATCTAAGACGTGGAATTATTACATTAAATCTACATCTTCTTTCAATCTTTGTTATTGTGATTTAGGTTAGAGTGGTAATTTTTCTGCAAAAGAAAGCATCATCTGATTATATAACCACACACCAACTGGAGCAAGTGATTGGAACATGATGCTTTTGATCTACATACTCCTCTCTTGCATGGATTAGATCACTATAATGGTTTTGGATTAAAATGTTGATTATGGATGTCAAGTTTATATAGAGTTCATGTTCTGTATTATTCAAGGTTAACAGATAAGGAGTAGTATTGACTATTAATCAATTTGTTTTCTGTAACAATTAGAAATATGTTTGCAGAGTTGGTTTAAGTTTTCTGTAATATTTAGAACTCTATTTTATATCAATTTATGTAATATTTAGAACTCTATTTCATATAAATTTATTTAATATTTAGAACTTTATTTCACAGACATTTCTGATATTGATAATTGGGTTATATATATTCTGATTTGGAACTCTATTTGTTGATATGAACACCAAAATTGAAAATTACTAAAATTTCAATTAGGCTATTTGAAGTGGAGCAATTGCTGGAGCAAATCTTAAAAAGTGAGTGTATTTGTATGGTCACCATTCTGCATCTGTGTATATGTATGGTTTGTTGGCATCTGTAGATATGTATAATTTGTGATGGTTTCAGCTTGACTTTTTCTTTTTTCAAATTGATGCTTATTTCTTGTTGTTCTTGGATTTGATCAATTATTCATTATATGTTCAAATTGGGTGGGAATAGGATATAAGATTAGGTGGTGGTGGTGATTTAGTGGGACTCTATTGTATAACCAATCGGCTTTTGTTCTTATAATGTTGGATCAAAAGTTGGTCAACTTCGATACATATTAGTATTAGATCAAAGGCTTATCCCTTTTCCACAAAAAAAAAATAGAATATGTCAATTGTATTCAGCCTTTAATGAATGGAAAGCCATAAAATAAATGAATTTCGTAAGAAATTGCTTTTGAACCTAAAAAATTTAGGTCAAGTCTCCTTGTTGGTTTATGAAGAGCTTAATGAAAGTTCCCTTTGTAAAATCCCGTGAAATTTGTCTCATCCTGATATATCGTCTAGATCTTTATTAGAAACTTGATTTATGAAAAGCAAGGTGCAATGTCTTCTATGTCTAATTTTTTAAAAAGATGGTTTAACTAAAAGAAAAAAGACAGTAACCTAACATTTAAGAAGGTAGATCTAGAAATTAATAATATATTGACTATGTGGAAGTTAAGTGATCTGTCTTGACTCTTTAACGATTTGGAGTGGTCGAAAAGTAACCCTTACAATATGTTAACAATTAGAGACAAACCTTGAAATTTAATTAATCAAAATTACAATTCAAGTATTAGAATTACAACAAATGCAACAAATATACAGTATCAACACAATTATGTAGTAAATCTATGAAGCAAACATATGTTGGCCTTTTTTAATCCATTCTATTGCTGGTCTTCTTTATTACAATTGATAAATGAGAATTATTTAAGTTGTATACTTTTTCCCTGAAAATAGTATACCCAATTTTTTAAATATTTTTTAGGTTAAATCATAATGGAAAATATGGAATCATCCTTTACTCGTGGTCAGTTTGATCCAGCATGGAATTATTTTTCTTCTTCTCAATCATCTGATGGGAATGTCCAATATAACTGTATGTTTTACTTTAGAATATTTAAAAAGGGAGGAAATTTTAGAATGAAAGAACATCTTGCTGCTGTTAAGGGTAATATTGCTTCTTGCAAAAAAGTACCACTTGATGTGCGTGACATGATTGGAAATATTTGCAGCAATAAGTAAAAAAGAAAAAGGAAAATAAAGAGGCCCATGGTATATATTTTGGAGATGATAAAACACTACAAGTATTAGATAAAGGAAAAAGAAAAGCTACTATTGACATAGATTCTTATTTTTCTCCAATAACTACTCCTAGTTCTCAACCCAGTCTAAAAAGTTTTATGGTTAATAAGGATGTTGTTTTGAGATGTAAAAAAGCTTAGGCTAGATGGTTCTATCATTCATGTATTCCTTTAAATGCTTTAAATTCACCATATTTTCAAGAAACAATTGATGCTACAATAGTAATAGGTCCAGGATTTAAGGTGCCATCTTATTACGAGTTGCGTGTGCCTTTGCTTCAAGATTTAAATAAGAAATGTTAGTTAATTGTGGATACATATAAATCTAGTTGGGAATCAACAAGATGCATTATTATGGTAGATGGGTGGACTGATCAACGACAAAGAACCTTGATTAATTTCTTGGTTTATTGTAATATTAGAACAACTTTTATCAAGTTTGTTGACGCTTCTAACATGGTAAAAGTGTTAATGCTTTATCTGAATTATTCTCTGAAATTGTCGAGTGGGTTGGACCAAAGAAAGTTGTGCATAATGCAGTTAATTATGTATCAACTGGGTACTTATTACAGTCAAAGTATGGGCATATTTATTGGTCTCCATGTGCTGCTCATTGTATAAATCTTATTTTAAAAGATATTGGTGGTATGAATCATATTTCTAGTCTTGCTTCGCGCGCATCTAAGGTCACAATTTTTGTGTATAATTATGTCACATTTTTGTCTTGGTTAAGAAAGCAAGAAGATTGGGTTGAGATCGTGCGTCCCGCTGTTACTAGGTCTGCAACTACATTTATTACTTTGAAAAGTTTTTATCAACATAAGCAACCACTTCAAAATTTAGTGACAAGTAAACACTTTTCAAGTCATAAATTATCAAATAATGAAAAAGGAAGAAAAGTTTGTGCTATTATTCAAGATAATAAATTTTGGGATGCTTGCTTGATTATTGTGAAGATTGTGGCTCCACTTATAAGTCTATTGAGGATTGTTAACTTAGATGAGAAGCCATCTTTGAGGTATATATATGGTGGTATGTATAGAGCTCACAAGGGAAGGAGAAATTATACAAGCCTTATATAGATATTATTGATCGATGATGGGATAAGCATCTTACTCAAATGATCCACTTAGCAGCTTATTTTCTCAATCCTTATTGCTTTTATAGTAGAGAAACACGTCCAATTAATATTATGGGTGGTTTGTTTGATGTGATTGAATGCAAAGGTATTTTCTCTAGTGAAGAGCAATCACAAGCGATAAATGAAATTAAATTGTATCGTGAAGGTTTAGAGAGTTTTGCTAGATCATCAGCAAAGAGAGAACTTATGATGAAAAAAATGCAGCCAGGTAAGTTTTATACTTTTAATTCATTATTTACTTATTAATAATATATATTTTATCATAACTATTAATTTAAAATACAGATGTGTGATAGAGATTATTTGGTGATAGTGCTCCAACAATGAGAAAACTCGCTATTAGGTTACTCAGTCAAACAGTTTCAGCATCAGGTTGTGAATGTAATTGGAGTGTTTTTGAACGTATTCATACAAAGAAATGAAATCGTTTGGAATATCAAAGACTTAATGACCTTGTTTACGTTACTTATAATTTGAGAATGAAGAACAGGTATTTTATAGTTTTATTTTTATTTCAATAATTTTATTTTTATTATTGACTTTATAATTTCTCTGTTATGTGTTCAAAGCGCTTAGTAAGAAGAGAACATATGATTCAGTTGATATTGATTGTATTGAACATACTGATTTTTGGATCGAAGAAGAAGAACCATCGCCTGATGTTGATTATAATGAACTTGAAAAGACGATTTATGAAGAAAATGCATATGTCAAAACCAATGAATTATGAACATCTACTGATGGTCAGTTCATATCTCATATTTAAGTTAAAATTATAATGTATTACAAGTTTACAATTGAGAATAATTTCATACATTACTAATTTGTAATTTATTTTAATGCAGTAGAAGAAGTTGATGCAAATACTTTGGATGAAAGCGTAGTTTACGAATCTTTAAATAGTGTTGGAGAATTTGGAGCTTTTGATGATGATGAGACGCAACCTCCTTTAAAAATATAGTTTTGATTTTTATTGTTATTTTACATTTTATATTAGACTCATATTTATTTACTATTAGTTCATTTTATAATAATAGATATTGATGTATTTTTTATTCCAATAAAATATTTTATTTTCACTAATTCTTATAAGTTTTACTTTTTATTTATTATATACCAGTTTTATAGCGATTCACTACTAGTTAAACCTTTAAATCTTAAACCTTTCCTTCGACCAATTCGATGTCCAATCTGGTTTTTAAAACATTGGGTGGCACAAAAGGCACCATCACTTACTAATCCTCCAAGTCCTCAAATGTATCATCTTTATCAAGCTCCTGATGGAGGACTCGATCACCACTGTCCTCATGCCATCCTCAAGAATCGTAGTTTCCTCTCCAGTTGGTGCAATAGTCTCCTTCGACTCTTCAACATCTATATCCTCAGTACGCTCATCATCAGTTAGGGTCTCTGGCCGTTTATGCTCCCTATGCTCATCAAAGTCACCTCTATCTTCGGCCACTAGCGCTTGCTTCATCTCCACTCCTGCAATTGTCCCTTGTGGTTGCATCAGCAAAGGTCGATTCTCCACTGTTAGGTATTGCACTATCTGCATCATCTTATCACCTAGATAATGCATATACTCCTTAATAGATGCCAAGGTAGCTGGTTGCAATGTTAGTGTTGATAGTAGTCGTGGTAGTGGAGTCGAGTCTGTAACAAGCTTTGTGATTTGATTCTCCTGGGTAGCTACCTCTTTATCTACTCCTGGTAGTTTACTAATGAGGGCAAAATATTATTCTCAACTATCTATTCACATTGCTTTAAGAATGTCCATTAGGATGGGTATAGGAGTCATTACCATTGTAAGCTTTAAATCCTCTATATGTACTCCTAACTTATGCACCAAGCATGAGATCACCAATCCTCCTTCGGTGATCCTAAAATTAGCTTTGTTAAAGTAGTCCTGGACCATTTGACTGAACAACATGTCGAAATGGGTCTGTCTCTAGCAAATAAAATACAAAAGGAATAGGTACCTGATAATAACATTTATGCTCTCCCTTCTCATACATATGAAATAGATCAGGAGCTTTTGTATGTATCATATCTAAAGAAATCTAAACTCAAACGCCTTGAATTTTATAGGGTGGTAGAGTCGAATGGTCATTATAGAATGTCAGTAGCTCCTCGCATTTATGTTCAATCTTAGTCAAAGTGGATCCTACTAGGTGCCAATGACCTCAAACACTCCTCGATGTAAAACGTGACATAAACTATGATTCGGTTATAGCTCATAGTGTAATCCATGCCTCTCAGTTTAAACTAAAGTGCTAACGTGTCTACTACGAGGTCTTCGTGTGGTCTACCTCTAGGGTACATATGAAATCCAACATCAACTCCCTATAAACTAGGTCACACAAGTCGAAGACATGTGACCATCTGTATAACAAGAAAATCTTAGTGTACCTTATCACCAATATTGAACTATTTGAGAACATCCTAGTTGATGAAGTAGGGCACCTCAAACTATCATATGCAGAATGACTAGAACCTATTCCCTTGTGCCTCAGTAACAAAATCGAGTAGTTGGTGATTTGATTGTTATTGCTTCTTTATAGGAATTTGGGACCATTCTAGAGGAAGTGGTGGTGTTGGGGTGTATATGCTCACCTCGACTACCTCGTTGGTGCATGTGTCCTTGGGGCGAATAGCTTAGCATGATGAAGATGAGGTAGTATACACTCTGACCCCTTTACAAGACGGTTGATGTGTAGGCCTCTTGGGTGGTTCAAATCTTTGTCATAGTGTGGTACCTAAAGAAAAAAAAAGTAAGATCACAAAAAAAATGTCACACTATGTAAAAGGATGAAGTAGTGTAAAAATATGTCAAACATAAGAATGAGCTACTAAATGCAATGTAACTAGTCTATGATACTCCCATGTTGTGTTTATGTTATATATGTAAACTATAACCATTTCTCGTCACCTATAGTGCTAAAATATCACTCTCTATAATATTTAATTCACTATAAAGCCTAAAACAACCAATCCATAAAATTAATATAATATAATATCCTATATAAGTCATATTAAGAATTCTCAACCATATGAAGCATTTTTAAGTCCCAATTCACTTAGGTCATTTTTCTAACATCTTAAAAGTAATTCATAAGGTATACCTAATGATCAAATAAGCACAAGAAACAATTCGCAACATTAAGTATCCTAAGATGCATATAAATAATGGAAATAGGAGGTTTATATAAAATTACCTTAATTAAGCTAAAAATATGGTGAAGGAAAATCTAAACATAATTACTAAATATTATTAAGCTGATGATATATGTCGTTAGGAATGCAAAGGGTGGTTTATCTCACTAAAAACCAAAAGGGAAGTTGAATTTTTTTATTATTTTGAGGAAAAACATGATTCAGAATAAGGAAACACAGAGGGTGTATACCTCTTTATAAGGAACTACAGGATAGTTACATGGTACTTAATTAATACCATATATTGATATATATGGGTGTGTGTGTTAAATTAATGTGCCTTAGAATTAGGTAAAGATATACGAGGAAATACATGAAATCATATAGGTGTTGTGTATAATTTTTGTAAATTATATTTCTGAGGGTGCCTATACATAGGCTCAAATATGGGGGTGTGTTTACCATACGGGTATAGACTGTCCATGTTAAATAAGTGACATATTTTATAACTTTAATTCTTCTTTTGTAGGTGAACATGAATCTGTCTTGAAGAAACACGGGGGCATGTATGTGTACTCGACCTTCTACATGGTATACTATATAAGTACTATTTGTAAAAGTGACTTATTATATTTCTCTAGGTGTACCAACATTGGCCTAAACATAATGGTGCGTTAAAGCATATGTAGGTCGTAAAACCTATACAAATCAAAATGCATTAACTTAGACATCTTAAATAATATTTTAACAATTCAACATCAAGAAAATGATATAAAACTAGGAAAACAAACATCTAACAACTTAAACTACCAAAAACATACAAAATTTAAAAACACTAAAGGTAAAGAATGTTGCATTACCTCCCAACAAGTGTGTTTTTTAGGTGGTAATCTCAAACCCTTTTATCCTCACTTCAGCCTAGATCTATAATAAGTGATTTGCTTCTATTTATCTTCCCAAAAAAAGGTTTGTAGCCAACAAATAGGCCATATGCTACAATACAATAAGGACATATATCATCAAATTAATAATATCTAATAATTATGATATTTATCTTTTTGATGACAAACTATCAGTCTAGTAAGGAATAATAAAACCCTCTGAATCTTCAATTGAGTGTGGCAGTTTGTTCTTTGATAAGTAAAAACTTAAGATATTTGTTGAGAATTCCTCAATAACCATATTCTTTGGCTCTTCCTGTTCATTTTCACCTTCTCCTCTTCTTTTATCTCTTATTAAACAACAACTTCCTCCTTCTCTTCAACCTCTAGCTCTAGCTCCTACTCACTCGTTAAGATTATCTCATTCACTTACTTTCTAAGATTTAGCTCAGTGTATCAGGGTAAAAGCACATGGTTACTCCTCAGAAACAAGCTCAACAAGTTGTTCATTAGAAAGTAATAATATATACATGCTTTTAAGTTTCTATATCTTGTTATAATAATGGATTGAATAAGAAGCTCTTCGAGACATCGATCCTCCTTTTACTATTGTTGTTGTAGAAACTTGAGTGAAGCTTGATCATCAAACGCAATGTTTAAATAGTTGCGCTACCCTTGATTACAAGTATACATATATGGGGTGTCTTGAAGCCACCTTCCCATACAAATTGGATGCTCCCATATATAGTCTAGCGCTATAGAATCATAATTATGATGGCCACGTCTATAAATGTTATAGTGTGTCATTGATACTAATTCAACTTTCAAATGCGTTTTACTATGTCTGCTGTTCCAAGCTTCCATAATCTCCATTAGTGACACCACACGGTATTCCCCCAGAGGATATTGTCCTCTCCATCCTGCAATTGTGTTGTAGCTATGGCAATGGGTATTTGTGTTCTGAAAGTAAGCCATAAACATAACGTCAAAAAGGAGAGTTTTAAAAATAAATAAATACAAAAAAAACAAAATAAAAGATTTAGTCTAGTTAGTTTATGAGTTTGCAAATATTAATGCCTAATCCCTAGTAATGGTGTCAATAATTTGTAAAGTTTTACCATAAACATATAATGTAGTTCTAGCTAGCATTGGTAAATATAAGTCAATCATTCGAGGAATGTGGGTTAATTACTTATTATCCACAAACTTAACAAGCTAGATCAACTTTTACCGATGGATGAATAGTGAAAATAAAATACTTAACGAAAATCTAAACACTAATGCAATCAATAACTAAAATGTATCAAACTACTAATTAACTAGATTTAGGCCAAGTTCCTATAGGACTTCACTATATTCTCTTTTACCTTTGATTAATGAATTATTCTAGCTTCTGGACCAGTAGGAGTTCCTAACTTAGATTATATTATCTCTTAAGACATATAATCATTATTCGGAGGTTAATCAACTTAAATTTCTTTCTAATTTAGATAACTTAAAGAATGCCTTGAATCATTTTATAAACTCTTTTGATAGGTTTTACCTTAACCTAGGAAGATCTTGTGACTTTCTCTCAAATAGCTCACGTTTAACCCTTTTTATTCACACTGTGACCTAAATATACATCCTATCTCTCAAATCTCGATGCATGAGTCATATGTTAAATCTTTCACTTTCCCTCCATTAAATCAATCAGTATAAAAGGATTAAAAACCATAAGAAAATATTGAATTTCATTAATCAAAGAATGAATATAAATATATCATATCCTAAGTTCTAAATACCTAAATATATATCATAATTAGTTTATGATATCATAAAGAACATCAAAACAAAAATAATAAAGAAAACAAGATAAAGAAAGCATGTTATTGAATCTTGAAATCCCTAAAGAATTGATAAAGTACTTCTTTATCAAAGAATAGTGAATCCTTTATTAAGATTGATGAAAAGTAGCTCCACTTTTGAATTGTTCATAAGTTAAAAGATTGTCATTTTCTGCCGCCTACCTCATAAAAAATGAAATAATTTTTATTTCATATATAATCCTCTATAAATTGGTATCACCAACACAAACATATATACAAGACCTTATATCGTGTTATTCATACGTGAGGTAATGTGGGACATGTAGGGTGTGTTGGAGAAGTAAAAGCAACCATTTTATACGTGGCTCTTAACACGAGACTATATAATGTGTCGTGTTGTGTGGTTCTTCTTCCAATCTTCCAAAATTGCTTCATCTTACCCTAATTCTCCTCCAACTTTCCTTCTTTTCCTTATATAGGCAAAAAAAAGGGCTTAAAATGACAAAAAATCTCAAACTAAGTGTTAAATCTTCAAATTCATTAAAGAAACAAGCAATAAGCTATCACAATAATGCTAAAATAATGAATGTCTATCATACATCAGTAATATTATTTTGCTCCTTAGGAATGTGTTCAACTTGAATCTCCATGTCTCTTATTATAGTATGATACAAAATGAATTACTTCAATATGATTTCTTCTTTAGCAAGAAAGATTCTATTCAACTGATTGACAATAAGTTACGAATTTGATTTAATTTTCACAACTCAAATTTACAAGTGTGTTACCATTTTAATCCCATATATTAGGGCCTTATACTCTACTTAATTATCGAATTCCTTGATCTCATGTTTTTTGTAATATCCAAATTAACCTTAACTGGTAATTCCAACTTCACTTCCATCTTCGTCTAATGCACCATTAACATTTATAATCTAAGTAGGTAAAGTGTTCACAATAGGTTTGCTTAAATATGTTCTATTAACAAAATTTGACCATAAAGTTTGATAGTAGTTGGGATTTGGCTGATGTTTATAAGGAGAATCTGACTTCACATTTGCTAAGTTTTATAGGCCATATCATTATCCTTCTTAATGTTTTTGGGTTGTATAAAATTTGCTTCAATGGCATATTAGTGACAACGATAATAGGATTAGCATGGGAATATTATCATAGTTTTTGTGTTGATAGGATAATGACTATAAATAATATCTCTAATAAAGTATATATGGTTTATGGACCTTGAAATATCTTACTTTCAAAATAGATATGCCTTTTATGTCCTTATTTGTAAACTAGCAATCCTAAACTAAGTGCAAAAGTTGTATTCTGTCACTTTGCCTTTCCTGTACCCCATTTAAGACTAGGGTTAAATATTTTCCCATGCTTTATATTTTGTCTCTTGGACATCCAAAGTTAAGTCTCACCTTATCAGACATGACGATTGAACTAAGCCTTCCAGTGCAACTAAGATTTACAACTATAAACCTCACTATTATAAGGAGGTGTGGTAAGGGGAGGTAAATTCTATAAATAATCCTTTATATCTTTATAGGCTCCTTAAAATTCATATCTCCATTTAATTTTTATTTTATCTAAGTATTTTAAAGAATTGGAGATAATTTTCAGTGCATCTAGAAAGAAAATGAGATAAAACCACTAGGATTTGTGCTTCTTTTAACGTTTTTGGTGGTTTCATGTCAATGATTTTTCTAATCTTTTGGAGGTGGTATCTTTGATATAAGTTTTAAACACACATGATGTGCATGAAATGTAAACATAAGTATTTTTTTATGATTTCAATGCTAAGTTACATTATTTACTTATTTTTTGTTATCTTTATAGTTAATCATGTAAGTTGAACATTGGGATGATATTAGTGAAGAATTGAAGAAAATCATAAACGAAAAATTTCAAAATTCTTGGAGGAACATGGCCTGACCTAAGACCATATGTAAACTCGTGTCCTAAAAAGATCAAGTGTAATAAGAGATATAGCCTGATTTATAACTATATAGAAGATCATGAGCAAGTCACAGAAGAAACAATAAGATCTATGATTAGGATGTACAATTATATTAGAGGTTGTATATTGATTTTTAAGAAGGTAGTGAGATCTATGGTTTGAAGATATAACCATGCTAGAGGTCATGTCTATCACCCGAAAGAGTCACTTAGGTCCACGGTCGAAGCCATTATTATGGGTCAAACTATGTTCTAAGTGGAGTAGAGTATATTTAAGTATAGAAATACTAATTTTTATGGGACTTTAATTGCATTTTAAAGAAAACACATCTAAGAAACATCTTTTTCTCACTAAAAACTAGGATTAGCCATCAAGAGGTTCTTTAACTTTTAGGCAATCAATTTTAAGTTGTTTTTTACTGGAGAATTAAGATCTAGATATCATCTTAGTGGATCAAGCTCAGTGGAATTAGGAAGTAGACCTCGATTTACTTGGACCATGATTTCTCTATTTTTGTCTTTTAATTTTGTTGTTTTAAATATGTTTTATGTCTAAACACTTATTATATATTTAGGTAAGGAAAATTATAGTGATTTTTTTTGTATAAATTGATTTAATTTAATTTATGATATGTGATATATTTATGTGAACTATTTTCTGGTATTAATGCTAATTTATTCATATCAGCATTTAAATCTAATTTTAATTCACTTGTACACAACTCGAGAAAGCCTACTTGTAAGTGGAACGTAGTGTAGATAGAGAGGGTTGAATTAGGTGTTTGAGAGAAACCTACATAATCTTCCTAGTGTTAAGGTAAGACCTTTTAAATTTCAAAGAGCATAATGCATACAAATGGTGTTAGCAATAGTAGAGGTATAGTTTACGCAATTGGAGAGTAAATGATTGTAACTCGAAAGATATCTAATATAAGTTAATAAATTCTTGAAGTTAAAAGTGTTATTAGGGGAAGTACTCATCTATTAATACCTATTTGATTACATTCTCTTTTAATTAATTCTCTTATTATTTATTTCCTTAGCTATTATCAAAGTAGATTTGTTTAGTTTAATGTTATGTTTCTTGATTAAAAATCCATAAAAATCATCTATATATTTATTATTATACTATTTAATAGTGTTAGGGTTTTCTATCCTTACTATTTCCCCGTGGGATCAATATCATACTTACCATTATGTTGCTTACAAATGATAGTTGCATTTATCGAGTTAACAAGTGATAGAATTGTAATAAAAAAAATTTGGCAGCATTAAAAGAACATAACAACATAAGTTGCATTATCAAAATATTAATTTTGATCAAAGTATTAATATTAATATCAAAATCACATATTACGGTTTTTTATATTTAATAAAAATTATTTATTTTATTCCATTGATACTATATCAAGAAATGCAAGTGTAGTTATTTAATTTTATTCCTATCTTAAAAATTATTTATAATTATTCAAAGATTAATAAGTTTGTAAATAACTGAAAAATAAATTTGATTAATTTTTTATAAAATATAAATATTTTTATTAATTATTTCAAAATAAATAATATAATATTTAAATATGAGTAAAAATTACATCATATTATTTTTAATATTTGATGTCAAATACTAACATAACAATTAACTTGTTTAATCTCATTACTAGTGATTACAAAATACGCACAATCAGTAATGTCATTCATATTCAAATTCTCTCTTTCCCTTTTTTATTATGATTCTTTTATTGCTAATTACCAAACGAGAACTTAGACTTGAATAATTCTTATAGGTTTGCCAAGTGATCTCTCTCTTTTATTGTTTTGATGATTATTCTATCCACATAAACTTCCATATTTCAATGGATTCGTTTTTGAAAAATGGAACTAAAAAGCCTTTAATAAGTTGCCCCTAGAATTTTAATCTAAATATGGGATACGATTTACCAACCGAGATTTATTGGTTGGGTCCACCAATTAAATAAAAAGAAACTCTCACTACAACAGAAGGGACATCTAACCATATGTTATATTTGAGAAATTGGCTGTTCTGAAAGGCTCACTAATATTATATTTTCATGATTAAAAAGGTAAATGAGAAGTTGAAATGTGTGTTAACTTCATAAATTTGAACAAAATATGTCCCGAGGATATATATATCATTGGTCAAAGATAAATCAATTGGTGGATGTCACTTTAGACCAACAAACCTTAAACTTTATAGATGTCTAATCAAAATATAATCAAATCAAGATGAATGAGGTAGGCAAGGAAAAGGCATCCTTATCACATACAAAGCTATTTAGTGTTACAAAGTCATGCCTTTTAGTCTAGAATTGTGGGAGCAACCTATTAAAGGTTAGTGACCTTGGTCTTCCATAAACAACTAGGGAGAAATATGGAAGTATATATAGACGACATGATTTTGGAAACAAAGATTGAAGGAAACCAAGTTAGAACATGGAAGAATGTTTAATCATCTATAGATGGATAAAATTTAATCCTTAAAAATTGAGGCAATCTTACATATAAAAGCACTTAAGAACTTTGAAAGAAGTACAAAAGTTGATAGGCAGGGGTAGCAAGCTTATTAAGGTTCTCTCAAGATCTATTTATTGATCCTTGTCATTCCTCAAGATATTATGAAAGCATAAGGAGTTAAATGGACTCAAGAATTCCATTAGGCCTTTGAACGATTAAGGATTACTTTAAGATTCTATCTTTAATATCAACCCAGAATCTTATGAACCATTATATGTCTATAAAGCAAATTTGGGTACATCTCTCAACTCTTTCTTAATTAAGGAATAAGATAACACCTAAAATTCTAATATAATACATAAGTAAGATATTAGAATAAGGAAGTGAAGACCCTACTTTAGGTCACACAACTTTAATATGTGTACAAACCTTCCTCTAATGAAAGTAAAAAAGTTAAAAGTGAATAAACTCTAGTGCACAAGGCTTTTCACTTTGCGAGGATATCAGGTAAGGATATCAATTTACGCATCCTTCCCTTCGCATTTTTAAAAAGCACTTCACAAATTGGATGTATCATGAAGACTTATGAAATGGTCGATTAAGTTAATATAATTCAACATCAAATACATTTTAAAAGCTTTTTCAAATCACAAGTCATAGCATATTTAATACTTAAAATGCTGACACCCTTAAAAAAACATATTGATGTCCATAATAATTATGAACCTAGTAATGAACACTTCAAATGGATAATGTATATAGATGATATAATTAAAAAAAAGGTAACGGGGTAGCGATATACTTAGAAGGATCAATAGGAATAAATATTTAGTACATGATGCAATACCAACTCAAAACATCTAATAATAAGGCATAATATAAAGTGTAGTTATGTGGGTTGAAGCTAGCCAATAAACTAAGCTCATAACTTTCAACTCAAACTCACAATTTGTAGTAAACCAACTTGAAGTAAAAAAAGATAAATTGAAAAAGTATAAAGAGGAGTTTAGGTAAATAAAAGAGAACATAAAGATAAAAACCAAGTTAATACCAAAATAGCAAAACCTTAACACTGATTACCTAATAGAAATAGGAACCAAAATGGTGTCATCCTTCGAGGAATCTTTTATAAAGAGCAAGTAAAGCCAATAACAGCATATGTTAACCATATAACTACGATAGAATAAGATAAAGCATTTAGGCATACTTAATCTAAAAATACTTACGAGAGGTAAAGCTACCAAATGATAAAAATAAGGTAAAAAGGCTCATAGCCTAAGCCTCGTGATATTTGATCATATATAAGTAACTATTCAAAAAGTCCTTCACATTATCATATCTAAGACGCATCCATAAAACTAAAATGCAAAGTCTTAACTCAGCTTCATGAAAGGGTATACAAAGCCCATTAAAGAAGATCAACCTTAGCATATATGATCTTAAGGCATGGAAATTTCTTGCTTATTATTAGAAGGAATGCTCAAGAGTTAGTGAGATTAGAAGCCATCTATATGTATAGTGGATATCCTCAGACCATTTTCTCTTATAATGAAATAACTTAAAAATCCTTCTTATTGCAATTGATTATTTTATAAGGTGAATCGAGGCAAAACCCTTATTCAATGTGACAAAGAAGTTATTCAAAGGATTCTTAAGGAAAAACATCATAAGAAGATATGGAGTACCATTATTAATAATTAAAAATAGTATAACCTAATTCAATAGTAAGTTCTTTAAAGATTCTTACAAAGAACTAAAAATAAAACATCATTTCTCATCAATTGCATTTTCATATGCTATAGATTAATTGAGGTCATAAATAAAAGAGTACTATAAGGTTTGAAAGTAAAAATCAAGGATGCTGGTTTGAAAGTAAAAATCAAGGATGCTAAAGGCATATAAGTTGAAGAGATTTATAGTATAATAAAGGCATAGTAGACAATATTAAAAACGCCCATATGATAAATACCATTTTGTCTCATCTTTAAAGTTGAGGACTTTTTCTTATAGAACTTAAATATCTAAGTCTAAGGGTACAACTATATAGCCTTTAGGAAAATGATGATCATATTTGTTTAGAACTTGACCTAATTAAAGTGTTAAGGGAAGTTACAAGCATTATCAACAAAGCTCGTCAATAAAGAGTAAGGTAACTTAATGTTTATGAAATGCGATAAAACGAGGACTTAATCTTATGGAAGTTATAATTTTTCAATATAATAAATTCTTAAGGGAAGCTTTCTTCAAATTGGCTAGGTCCATCCCATATAAAAGATGTAATCAAGCCTAGAAATTATAAGCTGAAGAGGCTAGCTTAGTGGTGCCTCACACATGGAATAGAACTTATCAAAAGTATTATTATCATTAGATAACAGTTCTAAAAAATCATGTATAAGAACATGATCATTAGTAAAATATCCATCATCTTTTTCAAATGAAATTTAAGCGTTAAAAACAAAACTTGTAGTCCAAAAGAAGTCTCTTCAACTTCCTGGCTCAAAAAATCAAAGATGATTAGGCCTAAATACCTCAGGCCCAAGAGAAGTCTATTAGCTCCCTAAATCAAAGAAAAAAAACCTCTAAAATTAAATGCCTTAAGTTTAAGAAAAGTCTTTTAAGGTCCCGAACCTAAGAAAAAACATGTAAATCTAAAAGTATTAAGTCCAAGAGAAGAATGTTCAACTCCGTAACTCGAACAAAAACCTATAGGCCTGTCTCAGGTCTAGGGAAGTATTAGACTTAGACTTCACATATCTGTCTAGTTCAATTTAAATTTCTTTAAAATTTATTAAGACAATGAAGATAGACTTTATGGGTTTATTAGATCAATTTAAATTTCTTCAAAATTTGTCAAGAAAAAAGAAATAGACTCTACAAACTTATTAAGTCCAATTTCAATTCTCTGAAAATTTTTAAGGCAACAATCTAGATTCTATATTCCTATCAAGTTTATTTTATTTTATTTGAAAATTTTAAAGTGAAGGAGCTAAAAAGCACATCAAGTTCATTTTATTTTCTCTAAGATTTCTCGAGGAAATGGAAGGCAAAGGAGCTAGACTCTATAAACCTATTAATATGTTTTAATATACCTGGTAAAATTTATTCAAATTTAAAATAAAGCAAATTTAAAAATTTTAAGAAATTAGAAACTTCTTTAAAAGAAAAAGGGCTACACGCCCAATCATCCATACCTTTACACCCCTGTTTAAAAGGGGAAAGCGACAAAAAAAAGGAATGAAAACACTAATAAAAATAGATGCGCCATTAAAGGAAGTAACATTGTAGACATTGGGGTTTGATGACTTCCCACTAGTAAGGTCACGGACCTCGATGTCCTTATCAATACAATAAAACTTATTTGGCTCTTTAGTTTGGATTGACTCAGGTTTGACAGAAGCATCACTGATATCCATATCTAAAAAAGACAAATATAAGAACTTTTTATCAACCTTTTTACAAGTATCAAAACATATCATCATCACATTAATAAGGTTATCATAGTTCCAATTCTTGAAGACTAATAACTATGATAGTGACATATGATATCAAACTTGTAATTATCACCTTAGAACTTTTAGAACTACAACTATATCCCATCACTTTCAACCTTCAAGTTTACATTTTTATCCTTAAGTGTTGCATTCTCTCTATTCAACTCACCAAGATGCTTAAATAATTGTTCCTCAATATCTTCTTTTTCCTTCTTAAATGCCTCAAGATCATTATAAGCCTTCAAGGCTACATTTTCTGTTTCCTCATTCTCTTTGGTAGACTTACCAAGCTCCAATAGACCCTTTTGTGGCCTATAACCATAAAAGTGACAAACTTAAAAAAGAAAAATACAATGTCAAGCCTAAAGAAGACTGATCTAAACTTCATATGTTAAGTAAACTTTATACCATAGTAAGTTTCCTCTTAGAAAATACTTAAATGTGATTAAAATCCTTTTCCTCCAATCTATGCCCATCTTTATGAGTCATTATTTCATAAATTATCTTATACTGGCTTCCAATGTTATAAAAAATGGTGTTATTTTTCCTTAAATTGAAGTTAGGAAATAAGCATTTATCTTTCTTTATAGCTTTGATATGGATAGGGAAGGCAATAATGTTCTTTACTAGTTGAGATAAGCAAGGAGGCAAAGATAAAAAGCTTAAAAAACAAAGGTGGAGACAATAAGGAGAGTTGGCTCGATAACAGTGACCTTATTATTATAGTCACCTTTTCCACTTCTTCTTCTCTAAGGATGACAATTCCGGCCCGGCCCAGCTCGACCTATTTTTGGCCCGGGTTTGGCGGGCTATGGGCGGGCCACGGGCCGGCTCAGCCTGGCTCGCAGCCCGAAAAAACGGCATCGTTTTGTCCAAAACGACACCGTTTTGTATTTTTTAATTAAAAAATACAAACCCGGCCCCCTGGGCCACGAGTCGACTACAGGTCAGGCTGCGGGCCAGCCCATCCCGTCCCGTGGCCCGCCATGATTGTCGGCTTGAGCCCGGCCTAACCCATTGATATCCTTATTCTTCTCTCCAGTGGATGAAGTGAGCATGCCTCTCTCATTAGTTTTTAGTCCTCATTAACATTTGTTTATATTCATGGCTATTATAGAAATAATAAGAATGCAGTATGATATTTAAAACCATAAGTTATGAGAAATGAAGAAAAGTAACCTACATGGATGTTCTTTATTATAAGACATCCCTAAAGAAGGAGCAAAGTAAAAAGAAGGTCCTTAATTAATTAACAATATACAAATATATAAAATTTAAAAGCATATTTTTATTATTAAAATTTAAGATCTATACGTAAGTGGCTCATGTCATAAGTTCACATACTCAACAAAATACTAAATGATTATAACAACAGCTAATATCTTGTAAATGTCAGCAACAATAAAATCATTAAAATAGTAGTAGCAACAACTGAACAACAATATCAAATTGCAAAATACCAAGAGAATTGTATTAACATGTGTACAGATGATCATGAAAAACAACTTCTCTGTATATTTCTAGATGCAAAATCATTAATAATAGTATTGAGATCAATATGTTGTTGTTAATATTAATAGAATATTATATTAATAAAATATATCATTGATTAGTAATATTTATTGATATTTTATATTAAAATAAAAATCAATAATAATATATTTATTATGATATTAATAAAATATATCCTTGTTAATAAAAATATTACCTTTAACAAATTGATCTCAAAATTTCCTTTTTTTTAGGTCTAATGTTCATGTGTGTATATATATCATCCTTTAACTTACATAAATGTACACATCTAAAATAAATGCAAGTAAAAAATATATAAGAGACATATAAAAAGAACTTTTTCTTTTCTTTTCCTTAACAAGATTAAAATAGAAGCGTTAGACTGCCTAATTGATGGTTAGGACCGAACTCTTTTTTAGCTCTATTCAATAAAGCTTAAATTTAGAATAAGAAACTCAACCATAATTTTTTTTCTTTTCAGTTTTTACAAGGTAAAGTCCGAAGAAACCTTTTGGTATATTTAAACATCTTGAAGCAGATTTATTGACTTTTCAATTTCTATCATTTTTAATGAATAAATTTATTAACCTTTAAATTTTTAACTCTTTTAATAAATTAATTTTTAATTTTCAACTTTTTTTAATAAAAGGGTTCACTATATATATATATATATATGGACTTTTCAATTTCTACCATTTTTAATGAATAGATTTATTAACCTTTAAATTTTGATTCTTTTAATAAATAAATTTTTAACTTTTTTAATAAATGGGCCTCCTACAAATCTAGATCTTGGCCAAGTGCCCTTCTTACCCTTGCGTAGGGTCGGCACAGACTAGGATCACAAGGCAAGGTCTCTTAAATTGGAAGAAGGTAAGTTGGACTAATGAGCTTTTAGGATAGAAACTTCAGACAGAGTTGCATTATCCACATTCCACTTGACAAACCTCTCTTTTAATCCTCTCCAAATGACCTTAAAAGGCCATAAGCCTATTTCATTTGAATAGAAATGAACTTGTCCTAGTGATATGACATTTTAGGAATTGTCAATAAGTAATACCCACTCTTTACTATCAGAGTGAACCATTTACTCTGGGTCCTTACTGGGTTGTATTGATTAATGTGTTTATCATCTTCAGGATACCTTAAGTTTAGCTCCTCAAGGATATGAAACATCACCTACAGCTTACACCTTATACAAAGGAATGAACAATCAATACTGGGCCTAAATCAATAATTAAGATTCAATGACATTTTGCCTAACTAAGGATAATAGAAACGTCTAAATGACTGTTGTATTCTACAAGGAATATTCGCAAACTATCTTCCGAAAGATGTAGATGGTGAGTTGAGTTATCACCTTTATTGAATAAGCCAGCTCAATTAAACCATAGACGGGTGGTTGAAGATGGTTACTAATCTATCAAAATTAGACCTAAGTAAAGAAACCTAAAACGAGTGTCTGAAGGATGATGCTCCTTCTATACTTGTGTTCAACAAGCTTACAAGAATTTATCATTAATGTTTAAAAAATAGTTTATGAGAACTTAACATGGCTATGATAGTACTTGTGGTTCGGAGATCCTTAAACAACGTGAAGGTCTTCTTGATCAAGTTGATCCTTATAAATCTAAGAATTAAGAGTTCCATTGTTGATCCAAGTTTTAATAAGAATTAAACTAGAGCAAATAATACACTCCTAATGACTATACAGATCAATCCTACGTTAATTCAACATGAGCTCAGCCATCACCATTCTTTAAAAGGGCAAATTATTAAAAAATGGCAAGTTCAATCAAAGATAGGATTCATTTATGTAAGAAAAGTATAGTTCTAATCAAAAAATAATTAAGCTACCTAGTAAAAGTTGGATCCAACTCTACTAAGAACAGTTGGTCTAACTATAATTCTTAAAAGCTTGTCTATAAAAGGCAGACCTCAAGAAAAGTTATCATAAACATTATCATAATCTCAATTTTATATTTCTCTATATACTTAATATCCTCATAATCACTCTAAACTCTAATAAATATTTTTACAAGCCAACAAGCTTAAGACTAACCTGACCTACCATATCTACCAAAGATTTAGTATATACCATATAATTATAAAAAATAAATTGTATTTTAAATCTAAATTTTAATTAAATTTCAATCCTAATTAAAGTATATAAATTGGTAATTAATTATACGAAGTATTAATTTGTTTTAAATATAATATGAGAGTTAGTTGTATTAAGACACCTTATATGGAACTAAGTTCATCCTTAATTTTAACACTTTATTAGATATATATCTAATTTAAAAGCAAACAATATTATTTTATGATTAAAAATATTCAAATTTTATTGTTTTCATTTATCTTTTTCAGTATCCACCCATAATTACAAGGAAGTAGGTTTTTTCTGTAAAAAACATGACATGATGTTAAATAGGCCTATATTAAATTTGGTTTAAGGTTTTTCTTAATTTAATAGTATATTAAATCTCGATCGTTAATTTAATACTTGATAGATATATAAGATTTAATGTTAACAGGTATATAAATTAGTCCTCTTTTTACCCTAATTGAGTATGCAGACAAAAGTAAAATAAAGAACGAATGTATTTAACTATCCATCAAGCTAAAAAAGATTAAGGGAGAGAAACTAGTTCGTGATTGTTGAAAGCTCTCTCTATATCATATCAAATTTCAATCAGGATAAAGTGATTTATTCTCTTTATCTATGTGGTTATTATTATATTTAAGATATTAATGGCCATGAATGATTTATGTATGAATTTATGTATTTATGTTTGAATATTAAGTATAAAAACTTTTAGGTTTTTATATAAAGAATAATTTTGCCCCTTATATAGTAATTGAAATTGGGCATTTTTTTGGTTGCCACGGTATATAGTAATAGTTGTTGGGCATTTTTTTGGTTGCCTCCGTATACAGTAATGGATATTGGGCATTTTTTGGTTCATATGTTCCATCCTTTGTGCGTGGTCAAGCTTAAGAAGATAAAGTTGAATGTGTTCATTTTTTGGTTCATATGTTCCATCCTTTGTGATAAAGTTGAACGTGTTGACGTTAAGTAGAGGAACAAAATTAATTGTGAAAGTGGGTTCTAAAAATGAGATATTTTCAGGACAAGAATAAGGGAGGGGATCCAGAATGCTGGGGCAGTGCCATGTGATTCTTCTCGAGAACGTTCCCACCAAAATGCCCTAATTTTCTAAGAACTTATCGAAGTCAGCTTTTTCATACCCGATAACATCTATGATTCCACGTTCCACTGAAACAAACAAAAACCCGTAACAAACGGCATCCGATTTGGTTATATTAATGATATTTTTTTAGCCTATAATCAAAATTTTAATTTTAATTTCATCTTATGGATATATTATTATTATTATTATTATTATTATTATTATTATTATTATTATTATTATTATTATTATTATTATTATTATTATTAATTTGTTAGTTACCAAAGTGTCCAAATTAATTTTGAATATGTGGTCATATAATTTATATATTTAATAAAATGCTATTATGAAAATTCATTGGTTGATAGAAATTAAGGAATTTACTCAAAGATAAATAAGTGTTTTATAACTAATAATTATAAAAAGAAAATTGATATACTCTTGTCACATATATATAGTTATCCAAAGATACTATATATATTTGATGAAGTTTATTTAATTTTTTATAAAGTTTAAATAACATTCTAACAATAATGATGATATCTATTATTATGTTTACCTAAAGGAAACATGCAATATATTTAATTTATATGTTCATATCTGAATCTGTTAGTTATTGAGCGTTTATATGTTTGCAGTTATTAGCCTTCATTCTCAAACTTTTTCTATTACCTTGTTCACTGGTTTGAATTTCTCTGAATGGGGGGAACAAGTCACTTTCTATTTAGGTGTTTTAGATCTTGACTTAGTACTATTAAAGCATAAGCTTACTGACCTTAATGATACTAGTACAGAGGTTAAAAAGGCACATCATAAGGTGTGGGCAAGGTCTAATATGTTATGTTTGAATTTCATGCTAATGACAATTACCATCAACATTAAACCTACTCTTCCTAGCATTGAAAATCATAATGCTAAAGTTTTCCTAAGCTTGTGGAAGATAAGTTTCGTTCTGATGATAAGGCATTTGCAGGAATACTTATGACTGAACTCACTACGATGAATTTTGATGGGTCAAAGAGTATGCAGTAATATGTCCTTGATATGACTAATATCGTGGCAAGACTTAAGATACTAGGTATGACTATGAAAGACTCCTTCTTAGTGCATTTTATTATGAACTCACTTCCTACTGAATATGGACCATTCCATATCAATTATAACACATTAAAGGATAAGTGAAATATTGATGAATTGTCCAATAAGCTTATTTAGGAGGAAGCAAGATTACAGAAACAAGGATTTCATTCTATTAACTTAGTGGGTCAAGGAGCTGGAAAGAAACTCAAACCGAAGGCCAAGAATTTTAAAAAAAAGAACCAGCTAAAGTCCCATAGGTTGCTAATGGTGAAAGGAAGGGACAAAAGTTAAATAAATGTCACTTTTGCAAGAAAGAAGGACATTATCATAAAGATTGCCTAAAGCGTAAGGCTTGTTTCGAAAAAAAAGGTATACATTATGTTTCCGTATGCTTTGAATCAAACTTATCTAAGGTTCCTTCTAATATTTGGTGGTTTGATTCTGGTGCACCTACTCATGTCTCTAATATTATGCAAGGATTCCTTACAATTCAAACCATAAGCCCAATTAGCAACTTGCTATTTATGGGGAACCGAATGAAGGCCCCAGTTGAAGGTGCAGGGAGTTACAGGCTGACTTTAGATTCCAGGCATCACTTTGATCTAATGAACACTCTTTATGTACCTTCAATTTCTAGAAATTTAATTTCTGTTTATAAACTTGATGCTAGTAGATATACCTTTAATGGTGGACATGGTTGTTTCAATTTGTATAAGAATAATTCCTTTATTATTTATGGAATGCTTATGGATGGTTTATGTAAATTGAAACTTGATGATGTTTTTTATGAATCCATATTTATTGTTAGTCATAATATTGGAATGAAACATAGTTTGGTAAATGAACATTTAGTTTACTTGTGGCATAAATGTTTGGGTCATATATCTAAAGAAAGATTAGAAAGATTAGTAAAGAATGAGATTATACTGAATCTAGATTTTATTGATCTTGGCTTATGTGTGGAATACATTAAGGTAAACAAACCAAACATAGCAAGAAAGAAATCACAAGAAGCAGTCAACTTCTTAAAATAATACAAACCGACATTTGTGGACCTTTTAACACTTTGTCCTTTAATGGAGAAAAATACTCCATCATCTTTATAAATGATTTTTCATGGTATAGATATACTATTTGCTGCATGAAAAATCTCAAGTTGTAAATACCCTTGAGGTGTTTACAAAGGAGGTTAAGAGGCAATTAGATTAAAAAAAAGTGAAAATATAAGATCTGATAAAGGGGATGAGTATTATGGAAAGTATAACGAATCTGGGCAGTTTCTTAGTCCATTTGCTAAGTTTTTCGAAAGTCATGGCATATGTGCAGAGTATACTATGCTAGGCACACCATAACAAAATGGTGTGACAAAAAGGCAAAATAGAACATTAATGGATATGGTTAGGAGTATGATGAGTAATTTCTCATTACCCAAAAGTTTGTGGGTGTATACACTTAGAACTGCTATATATCTATTAAACATGGTTCCTAATAAGGCAGCTCCTAAAACTCCTTTCTATTTATGGACTGTAAAGAAACATAGTTTAAGACACCTGCATGTTTGGGATTGTCTAACAGAAGCACAAATTTATAATCCATATGAAAGAAAACTGGATTCTTGAACAGTTAGTTGTTACTTTATTGGTTACCCAGAGAAATCCAAATAGTACAGGTTTCACTGTCTGATCCATAGTTCGGGAATTGTTGAAACAACCAATGCCAATAGAATAGTGAGGTTAGTAGGAGTGTTGAAAATCAAGTTATAGATATTAATGAAATAAAGTTTGATGTTTTGTTACCTATAAATGTTCTTAAACCTACAACCATAACAAATGTTGTTCCTGCTTTGGAAGATCAAAATAATCAAGAACAATATTTAGATAATGAAGAAACACCCAATGAACCAGTTGGTATAACTTTAAATAAACCTGTGAGGGTTAGAAGGTCAGTTATTTTTAATGTTTATATGGCTTATTTACAAAAGTAAAATTTTGATTTTAGGATTGATAATGATCTTGTTTCGTTTTAACGATCCATAGGCAATGACAAGTCTGAAAGATTGATTGATGTTATGAAAGACGAGTTGAAATCAATGTCTCAAAACAATTAACTCAAAACAATGTCTGGGATCTTGTAAACTTGCCAGGAGGTTCTAAACAAGTTAGCTATAAATGGGTCTTTAAGCCCAAACAGGACTTCAATGGGAATGTTGAAAGATATAAAGCTAGACTTGTTTCCAAAGATTACATTCAGAAAGATAACATTGATTATTAAGAGACTTTTTCACCTGTCTCAAAGAAAGATTTATTGAGAATAATTTTAGTATTAGTGACTTAATTTGATTTAGAGCTACATAAGATGGATATGAAAACAACCTTTCTAAATTGGAATCTTAAGGAGTTTATATGAATCAACTTGATAGTTTTTCTATTAAAGGTAAAGAAAGTATGGTGTGTAAATTGAAGAAGTCAATATATGGACCTAAACAAGCTTTCAGGCAATGGTATATTAAGTTCAATAATACCATTACTTTTTTCAGTTTTGAGGAAATCACTATTGATCTATGTATTTACCTGAAGATCAGTGAGAGTAAGTTTGTATTTCTAGTTTTGTATGTTAATGACATTTTACTTGTTGCTAATGACTTGGGTTTGTTGCATAAGACTAAAGAATTTCTTTATAAAAGTTTCAAAATGAAAGATATGGGAGAGGCATCCTATGTGATTGGAATTTCAATATTCTGTAAAAGATTATAAGGTTTATTAGGATTGTCTCAGAAAGTCTATATTGAGAAAATTCTTGAAAAATTTACATGAGCAAGTGCTTAGCAGGTGGAGTGCTTATTCAAAAGGGGTATAAATTTAGCCTTATGCAATGTCCAAAGAATGATATGGAATGTAAGGAAATGGAAACAATTCCATATGCTTTTGTTATGGGCAATTTGACATACCTACAAACCTGTACTAAACTCGCTGCAAAGAAAGTGTTGAGATACCTTTAAGGAACAAAAGATTACATGATCACTTAGAGATTTAATCACTTATAAATGATTGGATATTCATATTCAGATTTTACTAGGCGTGTTGATAGTAAAAAGTCAACATTTGGCTATTTGTTCCTATTAGCTGAAGGAGCAATCTCATGAAAAAGTGTCAAATAGTCTATCATTGCTTCATTCACCATAGAAGCATAATTTGTAGATTATTATCATACATTATGACTACGGACCTTTATTTCAAGGCTTCGGGTTGTTGACACAATAAACAAGCTGCTAAAAAATTTATTGTGATAATTCTGCAACATTTGTCTTCTCTAAAAATGACAAATACGCCAAAGACGCAAAACACTTGGAATTAAAGTATTTTGTTGTTAAAGAGGAGATTCAGAAACAAAGAGTGTATATAGAACATATTAGGATGGATCTCATGGTTGCAGATCCTCTAACTAAAGGTTTACAACCAAAGACATTCAAAAAACATGTGCTTAGGATGGGTCTTGGTTGTATTGATGATTGATAATAATATTTGATTATGATGTTTTAACACTCCTTATCTCAATAATAATATGTTTCTGAATTTTATATTTCTTATTCATTATGTTTATATATACATGATTGTTTGAATAAGAAATTTGTGTATATTTTCATAACAAGTATGAGGATTATGTGTTATTTACATGTAACTTATGAACCTACACATAATAAGTTCTTCATGTAGTGGTATATGGAAGGGAGTATACAACTATACCATATATGACTACTATAACCCACATTATATGATTTGTTGTGTTGAGGTACTTATGGTGTTAACGGTTTATAAGATTTAATTTTCTACTAGCCTTATATTATACTATTAAATTTAATGATGTAACATTTGGCCAAATGAGAGAATGTAAGAAATATGGTCTGATGTTATGGCCCATATTTTCTGTAGGCCCATATTTTCTATAAGCCCATATCAAATTTGGTTTAGGGTTTTTCTTAATTTAATAGTATATTAAATCTTAACCGTTAATTTAGTACTTGATGGATGTACAAGATTTAATGTTAACAGGTATATAAACTAGTCCTCTCTCCACTCTAATTGAGTATGTAGACAAAAATAAAATACAGAACAAACGTATTTGGTTATCCATCAAGCTATCTGCTATAGAAAAGGGGTTAAGAGAGAGAAAAACTAGTTCATGATTGGTGAAAACTCTCTCTATTTCATGTTGAATTCTGCTCAAAGTAAGTGATTTATTCACTTCATCTATATGGTTATTATTATATTCAAGATCTTAATGGACATGAATAATTTATGTATGAATTTATGTGTTAATGTTTGAATATTAAGTAAAAACTTAGTTTTTCCTGGTTTAAGTGAGAATAAAATATAGAAATTTACAATAATCTTGCAAATAAATTCTATTTTAATACGAAGAATAAAAAGTATGGCTTAACATTTATTAAGAAAGAAGTGGAAGAACTTTCAAATTTAAAATTAACCTTTTCTCAGTCTAAAATTGGGCCTTTTCAGTATCGTTTCAATTTAAAATGATCATCAAGCAAAAGTAGGAATGCAAGCTACTCTCTACTGGAGAAAAGAACATGGAGAGAGAGAGGATGTAGATTTACCCTACAACAATAATAATATCCAGTATAAATCTCGCTGAGGTGCGAGATCTGGGAAAGTCTAATAGTATGCAACCTTATCTCTAACTAATAAAGATGTTGTTTTCAATTGATTCATATGATGCATTGCTTTACTTAAAATATGGACTCAAAAGCACTATCTATAATTAGGACATAAAAGAGAAGATTAATATAAAGATGTTCACTGCAAAGAACTCATCAATTTTAGAAACTTTTGAGAAGTGAGTAAGCGGTCCTATATTAAGGATAAGCTATCAACACTATTAGCATATCATTCAACCCCCAAAGTGATCACACAAAAGTATTAAAACATAGAACCTGAAAATTTTCCAAGTAATATAGATAACATACTGGAAGGATATAATTAGAAGAAATGTTGCGAAAGACAGAATTTTTGAGAAAGTTGCAGCAAATATATCCATTGATTCAAATACACACGTCAAGCTTGTCGTAGGAATCGCATATTATTGAGATAGCAACATGACCTCTTCTATTAAGATACATGTATAGATATTATGAACTAGTCTTGGGCCTTAACTGGAACTGAAAGGACTGTTAGGATTGGGCTGTATTTGGCGTTGCTTCTCATTTATATATGTTGGTGCATATGATCTTTTAGGGGTCGTTTAGTTTTACTTTTATTTTTTCATTGTAGTTTTTTTTTTTTCGCTTTTAGTTTTTTGTTTCTATTTTTCTTTTAAATAAAAACAAAAGCTTGTTAGTTGTTAATGTTAATGTAGTTATATTTTTACACTGATAATAATTACATATTAGATAAAACTTAAAGATAAATTATTTTTAATTAAATAAATTTATTTAATCTCTTATATAATATTTATTAACAAACTATTAATAAAATTATGTTATTTTAATAAAATAAATAATTTAAAAATTATAAATTAATATTAATTTGAAACACATTTTAATTATTAAATCAAATTTTATTTGAATATTTATATATTTAAAATTTAATTATATTTGTTAATAATTATTAAATTTTAATTACATATAATTTGATTATAAAATAAAATAAAATAAAATTATTTATAATTTTTATTAATAATTAAACTAGTAAATAATATATATTTAAATAATAGTAACTAGAAAAATAGAAACAAAAAACATTTTTTATGGTTTACGTAGTTTTTGAAAATTGAAAAATAATTAAAATTGAAAATAAAACTGAAAATTCAAAGAAATAGATTTTTGTGTTGAATAAAAAAACCAAAAAATTAAAAACAAAAATTGAAAGAAACACCGTTGTTGCTTTCGGTGCTTCTTATTCCAGTTCTTTTAAAAGATAAAATTTCTCATAATTTCTTAAACCCCTAATCTTGAATCTGAAATCTGTCATCAGATTCTCAATTTTTCGACAAGTTCCCAAATCCCCACCGTCCTCCTCTTACTCTTATCGCCTCTCTGTTGGCTTCGTTGTCTCGCTCTTTCCCTCCTTTGAGGTAAGTTCTGCTCTTCTCTTCCTTTTCTTCTCTCTTTTATACGTCAGTGCATGATAACGAATTTTTGCTTTCACTAAAATGAAATTAGGCTCTTTTAGATATTGGGCCAGTGTTCTTTTTCCAATCCCCAGCACCGGTGCCATTCCTTTCCAGCTCTTTTGCATCCCTATTTGTCTGAGTTCGCCTTCCACTTTGTAGTTTTTTACCACCCAATTTTGGTATTTAGGTTCAGTTCTTTCTACTTTTTGCTACCTATCAATTTTCATTGTCTCTTGCTTCTTTATATCCTGTTTCGTACTGTTTTAGGAATTTCTTTGTGACTATCGTTTTTTGGTGTTCTTTTCGATTCTGTTCACTTTTCTTTTTCATTGTGGGAAATGAACTGAAGGTGTGAGAACAGAATTGTCTCTTTTTAAAAGGAACTTTTTTGTTTCTTGCGATTTAGGGATCCGCGTGGAATTGGTAGAAGAAGGTTACTCGCTTTTTGGTTGTGTTCTATTCGTAGCTATGTCGGTTACGGCTGGTGTTAGTGATACTGCATTAGCAGTTAGGGAGAAGCTTAGAGGTAAAATTGGTTCAACTAAAGTTAAGAGATACTGGCCTGGAAAAGCCCCTGAGTGGGCTGATGAGGCGGATGAAGATGGGGACATTACAATGGCTAGGGCGGCTGCTGTTGAGAGGTATTTCCCCAGCCAAGATGATTCTGATGTTGCCCGACGGGATGACCCCAGACTGCGCCGTTTGGCTGAGAGTAGGATTGATAACCGTGATGAAGTGAGGGCAGAGCACCGCCGAATCCGGCAACCTGAGATTGTTTCCAGAGATGAAGAAGAATACCAAAGGCAAGAAGGCTTGGATGTGGAAGAAGAGGATGAGGAAGCATTGGAAGAAAGGAGGAGGAAGATTAAAGAGAAGTTACTTTTGCGTGAGCAAGAAGAAGCTGCTCTTCTTCCTGAAGAAGAGGAGGAGGAAGCTGAGGAAGAGGAGGAAGAGGAGTCAGAGTATGAGACTGACTCTGAAGAGGAAACTACGGGAATTGCAATGGTGAAGCCTGTGTTTGTGCCAAAGTCAGAGAGAGATACCATAGCTGAGCGTGAGCGACTTGAAGCTGAAGAACTAGCTCTTGAGGAAAAACTAAGGAAGAAATTGGAGGAGAGGAAGGTGGAGACAAAACAAATTTTGGTTGAGGAAATTCAGAAAGAAGAACAAATACAGAAGAACTTAGAAATGGAGGCAAATATTGCTGATGTGGATACAGATGATGAAGTGAACGAGGCAGAGGAATATGAAGCTTGGAAGGTGAGAGAGATTGCAAGAATCAAGAGGGATAGGGATGCCCGTGAGGCAATGTTGAAGGAGAAGGAAGAAGTTGAGAGGGTCAGAAACATGACGGAGGAAGAGAGGAGGGAATGGGAGAGGAAGAATCCTAAGCCCGCTGCAACTTCGAAACAGAAGTGGCGGTTTATGCAGAAATATTACCACAAGGGTGCTTTCTTCCAGGCTCAGTCTGATGACCTCTCTGCAACTGTCGGAACAGAAAATATTTATAGGCGTGATTTCTCTGCTCCAACAGGAGAAGATAAGATGGACAAAACTATTTTGCCTAAGGTTATGCAAGTCAAACACTTTGGCCGCAGTGGACGAACAAAATGGACACATCTTGTCAATGAGGATACTACTGATTGGAATAATCCGTAAGTTCACTTCTGCAAGTTGGTTCTGGTTAATAATTTCATTTTTTGCTTTCTTTCTCCATTCTTCTCTTGCCCAAGCATTTGTCTTCAGATCTGATCTTCTTCTCCTTAATTGCCACGAATAATGTGATTTGCTTGATGTTTATTTTGTTTTAGCTTATCTTGAGATTTGATCTAAAATAGCTATGGAGCATTTAAACTGGTTGAAGCATCGAGTTTCAACAAGAAACATGATAGTACATCGTTAAAAACCAAGATGATTCCTTTGCATGATTTTTAATTAATGTTTCAAACTGCAGATTAACTGAGGCTTAAGTTCCGAACTTTACGTGTAGTCCCACATGGGTGTCGTAATTTGAGTTAGAAATGAGTTCTTGCCGGTGGGAGAAATTGAGCCCCTTTTCTGAGGAGTTCTTGTTTGGTTGGAAAAACAAAGTTTGAACAATGGTCTTAAGTTGGTTGACTGGCTACTTCGTTGTAGGGTATTATATAGTGCTAATGAATTTTTATCTCCATTCCATCATTTCTGATGTTTTATGGTGGGCCAAGTAAGCTATTAAACTATAGATTCACAGTAGGCACGTAGAAATAAGACCTATTCATGGCTTTCTTTTAACTTGTGATGTCTGTTTTCAAAGAAGGAAATCTTTTTTTTTTTTTTTGGCCTTGAAATCTTCCATTTGACTGTTGTTTGAAGCAGTTGATAGACACTTTTGCATAAGTTTCCACTAATAATTTATCGGAATTCTGTGCCTTCTATCCCCTAAAATGTATCATTTGCGAGTTGCATATTGGTTACTGAATCTGTTCTTGATATCTGTTCTGTAGGTGGACATTTAATGATCCTCTTCGGGCAAAGTACAATGCAAAAATGGCTGGGATGAATACATCAATTGATAAACCCAAAGGAAATAAGAAATTGAAGGATTGGGACAAGCACTAAGTTACGAACTGTTGCCTAGCTCAAGTACGAAGGAAGTCTTGTAGTTGTATTCTTCCGGTGGAATATAAGGAGCTCTAGTTGGAAATCTCGAAGGCGTTTGTAGTCGTATACTTGTATGAATGCCTATTTCAACTTTCCAAGAAATGCAAATTCTCGTAAATTTTGGTGTTTGCATATACACATTTTCAGTCATATCAGAATTTTACATATATTGATGAGGGGAATATTGCTTAAAACCTTTTCGGTCTGCTTCCTTATTTAACGAGAAGTTGATCTCTAGTATTATTTGCCTACAATAGAAAATGACTGCTGCTTTTTCTTTTATTTATTTTCTTTTCATGCGGCCTTTATCCTCCAGTTTGCACGTAACAGCTATTTTGGAATTCTGATCAATTCGAGTGAAGTTGCGATGCTTGCAAGTCTTTTACAAGTTGGAATATTTTCTTTTGCAAATATTCTTGAACTGTTACCACAATATTGCCTTTGATAGGCTGACGTGTGTAGAGCCCCCAAGAAAAGACGAAAAACGCAGAATTCGACGAGAATGTATGAAGAAAATGTTAAGCAGATAATGTTAGACATAACCTTTGTTTTCTATGTTATCAAATCTGTAATCTTCTATGTATCAATCAATGACAATACCTGCCAAACAATAAGAAGTGGAGAAAATAATGATTTTTTACGACTACATTCATTGGAAATAAACTTCAAGAGCCGGCTCCTGTTGTTCACTACATCTATCCTGTAATTCCTATCTCTATGCTGTCCGTTAAGCTATATTGAAGTGAAGAATAATCGTCATACCATTCCAGTGCTGTCAATTTTGTAATGGTCAATTTATGCATCTTCAAGCCGTTGGTTTCTCTCGCTTATCTCACAATCCAAATAAACCGCGAATTACTATGTGTGTCCATGGAAGCAATAAAAAGAAGAAAAAAAAAGAAAACCAAATCAGGCCGAATTGCATTAGAAGGCCCATTCAATTGCTGCTAATTAGGGCATCGTTGGCCCATATTTCAGGTCAATCTCTTCTTCTCCCATGTCCCCTTCTCAATCACAGTATTGTCTGTTCGGTTTTACATCCAATGGCTCAGTCCTTTCTCATTTTATGAAGTTTGATGTCCATGGCAGAAGAAGACTCAAAGCCCGAATCCACCCTGCCTCCGTCTCCCGTACTCTTTCTTTCTCCGTCTATATATATAATTATGTACTTTTATGTATTTATCCAATTGGATGCGAGTTAGATTGGTGAATTTTCTGTGGTCATGGGGATTCATGTCAACGTTGATGACTTCTGGGATTTCTCGGATAGGGCAGATTATCATAGGCTTGTTAGGGTAGACGCGCAGGGAAGGTTTATCGGCAGACATTCACTTCGTAGTTTTTTGAATTGTACGTAAATATAACTGATAGGACATTGATTTATGTCTACGGTAAAAGATTGATTTCCCCCTTTTTGAACTAGCATTTTAAGCGCATTCAATGGAGAGCAAACTGTGATTGTGTGACTAGCTGTGTCTTGAACTGGATGATATGAAATAATTCTTGTATAGGGGCGGATGTTTCGAAAGCTCATTTAGTTTATGTTTAGATGATATCACCATAACTATGTATGAGGCTATGATTGTGATAATATGACCAACGATCGGGTCACTAACTTGAGAGGAGTTAATCATTGTGACTAACTTAAGAGGAGTTGCGCCTTTTTATTTTTGCTAGGGATGTTGACTGTATTGATTTTGGTTTATGCAATAGATTGTGGAGGTCTTGTGCAAAAGTTCACGTAAGACTAGCCGCTTTGCAGTGGGTAGCAAGGCAGGATTTGCCGTTTCTCTGATAAACAGAAAGTTGGAGGATGGTGCCCCCATTGCTTTGTACATTGAAGCAGTTAAGGATGGGGAAGAACCTATAAGTTTTGGCCCTGATGCAGTTCTTGTGAATTATGGTGATGGTTGGAAGTTACAAACAGTTACCGAGCTGGATTATGGTTGTAAGTCATTCCTCTTATCATGTCTCATGTTCTGTTAAGCAGCTATTGAATACAGCAGTAGGATGTTGGGTTCCTAATATCTTTTTTTTCTTTCTAAAAGTAGGTATTAGGAAAAAGGAGCATGTTCAGCTGATTCCAACACAGATCCTTAATAAAGTGGTACGAGTTTTTAAATTCTCTGGTCTGAATTTACGTGAATGTTTTGCCTTATTAAAACATTTTTTAAATTCCATTCGCCAAAAGATTTTCTTGAGAATATTTCCATCAGAAATATATAATTAACTGCAGCCCAATAAAGTTAGAAATTCACTGCTTGGTCAGCTGTTAGTAGCAAAATAAAGAAAATTTGCATGCTTTTTCAAAAACTTGGACATGCAAATTGCGCTGAAATTTTTCTTAGACAATTAATAATTTATTTATTAGGCTCGTAGTAGAGTTCAAGTTGGCCTTGGTTGCTAGAATCTTTCCTTTCTGCTTGATTTAGCTCCCTTTCATTAGACATTATGTTGCCTTGACTGACCTTTAAAAGGATGCTTTTGTTCCAAGTTTTGCTAGCGCTCTCTCTTCTGCTTTCTGCCTCTGAATTTGATAGCTCTTCTCTCCTTTTGTATCTTTAGGCCTATATAAACATTGAATAAATTAAGTCAAACGGTCATATCTCTCCTTATCTTCAAATTCTTCTATTTGCACTTGTTTGCAAATGTACTTGTTGGTTTACCAATAATACTCAATTTGGCATTTTTGCATAAGCTACATCTTAAATATTTGTTCAATAATTTCCCAGTTCAATGCTCAAGGGAGCAGTAATTAAACATAAGGTGCTTGCAATGCCATACCCATACAGCACGATTTTGACAATCTTGACTTGCTTCCAATGTTGACTTAATCTATTTAGGGCTTAAGCCTGATCTTCTGGAATTTGAGGTTCTAAGGCTGGTATTTTGTGAACAACACTTGCAGTTATTTCATCATTTTGCTGTTATTATGGTGTTTATTTCACTTCCTTATATTGGAAATCTTTGATTACACTTTTCTTACCTGACATAAATCGAATCTCACTCTTTCTCCTCAGCGGAGATCTGATGGTACGCATAGTACGAAGGCAGTTGTCAAGCCAGGAATCAGCTTTTTGTACATTGCAAAAATATTGGTAGCCTTTGGGTTGATTTTTGTGCTGGGTGCAATTTTCACGTTGGCTCTTGAGAATCTTCCCAGACTGTTACTCTTTGTTAATACATTGACATAATGTTCTATTGACTATTCAGAATATATGCAATGGATTTAACATGTTATTTACCAGACCAGTAATTAGAGGAGAGGCCTCTATAAAAGTATAAGGTGCTATGCATTAGTATTACGTGGTGAAAGTTACACCAATGAAAGTTCATGGGTTTGTGCATACGAGTTGTGGAAGAAAATTGATGGTGGAAGATGGGGAACTACTAGATTAATATCAAAGCAAGACTATGCTCAAAAACCTGAACATGGCTTTACCGTTCTAATGAACTCTGTATAGTATTTGATAAAATCTAATACTATAATACCAAAATCAAATAAATGACAATATATAACTCTTCCATATGAGTGGGTTCTTGAAGGAGCAATAACACTTGCTGCCCTCGAGCCATAATGCGCAAATAAAAGAGGAAAAATAATTGAAAAACTGAACTTTTTTTTTTTGTAGAAAGTCAGCAAATTATCAATTTGATGTAACATGTAACAAAAGCCTTAATTATATATCCCGGATCAAAAGTGCAAGAGAAATAACGAATAAATGCAAAAAATATTCGATTTCGATTCTATAACTTTGTACGACCTTTCCGAATCTGAAACAAGAGCGAATCTACCAAGACCTTCATGAGAGTTGCCCACCGCAATGCGTTAAAGTCTTTCTGTAGCTTTCTGTATACGTGAACCGCTGAATAAGCAAGAGCATTCGTACGTTTATGATTTGCTACAACAGCTACAAGAGAGCTTAACCTTCTATATATAGCATCCATATCGGAGCTCCCTATTACGGGATCAATATAGATTTGGTTCATACTGATCGGAGTCTATTTTCATCCTCGACTTTGTTCATTAATTTAGATCCTTTATTTGATCACTTTATTATCTATATCCAGATCAAATTTGCTTAACTTAACTGATAAATTATTAAAACTGTTAAAATACAATTAATTATTGTCCACCAAATGGGATACTACCTAATATTTGATGCTAATGCTTCCATGTCTACAATTGACTTAGGAAGAGTCCTTACAATACTTTCTTTAAAAAATATTCCAAACAAAGTTCTGTCAAGATATTCAAATTCTAATAATCTAAGTTATAGTCTTTAATGAGTATATTATAATAAAAGTGTTCCACAATCTATTTACAAAGATAACAAAATAATGTGTGCCAATTAATGCTAATTTCTTTATTAGCACCCCTATTATTCCCACTAATGATCATGTTAGTGTTTAGCCCATAGCTCAGCCCATAGTTCAGCAGCCTAGGCCTTTCCAAACTTATATACGTAGGGGTAAGATGGGGAAGGGGAATTGACACATAGGAGGCTATTAGAAGTTGGTTATGGTGAGAGATTGTAGAGGACAACAGAGAGCATATAGAGGATCTTAGGAGGAGTAATGATTATCATTCGAAATATAGCATATTGTATTGGCCTGGGAACTCTTCCCAAGAGGCGTCTATCTGCTGTAATTCAGCTTTATACGTAAATAATATACAATCTCTATACTTTCTACTATCAATTGGTGCTTTCATTGAGAGGAACTAGGGTAGAGATTGTATGTACATTAGAATGGAGGCTAGAGTTTCAGCGATGGAAGGGTCTCTTAAGAGGCAGGAATCGTCCCTTTCGGCCCAAGAGGGAATGGTTAAGTCATATGATGCTACCTTGAAGGACCTGAGGATGCAACTGGGTTCCTTGATGGCTAGCGTCAAAACATTGGCTAATTCCCAGAACTTGCTGCAGACGGAGCTGAGGGATGGTACTCAGTCGTTGTTAGCAAAAAAACCCACAGGCACAACATGTCGGAGGGGGCGGTGAGGGACCATTGGGGTTTAACCACCGCGCGTCTTCCTCTTCCACTGGTGGCGACAGGTCGGCGCACCACGCGTCCAACTCGTCGGGTGGTGATAGACCAGCTACTGGTCTACAGGGGTCGGGTCCTCGTCGACAAGGAGACCACATATCCTCAGAAGCTACTAAACGTGCATGGAAGGAATACTGCAATGCAGCATGTCGGGTAGATCTTCCAGCGTTTCACGGTGAAGACCCGTTTGCATGGGTTATGCTTGCTGAGTAATATTTCGTGATTCACGAAATTCCTCCTGAACTTAGATTATAGACGGTACAGATCTGTATGGAGGGTGCGACACTGTATTGGTTTATGACTCTCCGTGAGTTCGATCCATGTATGTCCTAGGAGCGGTTCAAGCGATCATTGTTTGATCGATATGGGGGTAAGGACGAGGGTGACCCGATTGAATAGCTTAAGTCGGTTACCCAATACGGTTCAATGGACGTCTATATTGACGAGTTTGAGAGAGTGGCGTCTCAAATATCTAATTTCCCAGAGGAGTGGTATATGAGTTGTTTCTTGGGTGGGCTACGTGAAGAAATAAAAAACAAAGTTCGCACTCATAATCCTTCAACCCGAGCTCAGCTCATCTCTATCGCACGAAAGGTAGAGAGAGAATTAATCGATGAAGGTGTAATTCGACCAAGTGAATCAAAGAACAAATCAGGAAGTTTTCAGACTAGTTATGGGTCTCGGTTAGGAAATTCTTATACCCAGCGTCCCAGTCAGCCTTATGTGACAGCTGGAGGCTCTAAAGTGGATGCAAGGGAATTGTTTAATAAAAACCAAAGTGCGGGGGCAGAAGGTAGTCAACGGGAGGGGGCCAAATGGAAAGGGACGAGAAATCTATCTTATGAGCAGCTAATGGAGAGAAGGGCTAAAGGATTATGTTTCAAGTGTGGACAAACTTATGGTCCACTCCACCGATGCCCAGATAAGGAGTACAAGCTAATTGTATGGGAGGGAGATGAAGAAGACAGTGGAATGAATAATCAAGAAAAACCAGTGGAAGAGGTACAATAAGAAGATTGGGAGCTTGTGTGCAATTCGGTGGAGTTCAGGGAAATTAATAAGAAACCATCTTCACCCACAAAATCCATGGTTTTATTAGGTAAGTATAATGATATGCCTATAGTGATTTTGGTGGACAGCGGTGCTAGTCACAACTTTGTGTCCAACAATTTGGTCCAAGCTATGGGAATTACTATTACACCGACTAGAACATTCGGTGTTAGGCTGGGAGATGGACACCGTTCCTTCTCACAAGGAATTTGTAAGGAAATGAAATTAGAATTGAGTGGACAGGAGTTCAATATGAGTGCTTATGTCTTTGAAATAGGGTGGCCTGATTTAATTTTAGGCATTGCATGGTTGGAAACTTTGGGAGTAGTAAAGGTTGATTGAAAAGAAATGTACATGACATTCAATCGGAATGGGACAGAGGTTACCCTACAGGAAGTCATGCAAACATCCTCTCCTCAAGCTCTACAACAGATTTTAAGACACCAGAGAGCCATGGATGCAGATCAGCTAAAGGAGTTGTAGGCTGTCTTATTCAGGTTTGAGTCAGTTTTTCAAGAGGCTAAGGGGTTGCCACCTAAGAGAGTCCAGGACCATGCCATTAATTTGAGGGAAGGGGAAGAACCAGTAAATATCCGTCCTTATCGACATGCACACCATCATAAGGACGAGATTGAGAGGCGAATTCAGGAATTACTAGAAGCTGGAATTATTCGGCATAGCATCAGCCCATTTTCAAGTCCAGTCATCCTTGTGAAAAAGAAAGATGGTAAGTGGCGGATGTGTGTCGACTATCGAGTTTTAAATAAGCTCACGGTGCCAGATAAGTTTCCTATACCAGTTGTGGATGAGTTGATGGAGGAGTTGCATGGAGCTAAATATTTTTCAACGGTTGATTTAAGGTCGGGTTTCCATCAAATTCGGGTGAGGGCAGAGGATGTTTATAAAACGGGGTTCCGAACCCATGAGGGTCACTATGAGTATCTAGTGATGCCTTATGGTCTCATGAACGCACCCACTACTTTCCAAGCCACTATGAACTCCATTTTTAGGCCTTTATTGCGGACATTCATCTTAGTTTTCTTCGACGATATTCTGGTCTACAGTTTTGATTGGAAGCAACATATGGAGCATTTAACTTGCATGATGAAATTGTTATTAGACAACCAACTGTTTGCTAATCAGAAAAAGTGTGTTTTTGGACAGAAGTCAGCGGAGTACCTAGGCCACATTATTTCATATGAAGGGGTAGCTATGGACCCATCCAAGATCAAAGGTGTTCTAGAGTGGCCTATTCCTAGAAATGTGAAAGGGGTAAGACGGTTTCTCGGACTCACGGGATACTACTGGAAGTTTGTCAAAGACTACGGTAAAATCGCTAAACCTCTCACTGAACTTACCAAAAAGGACGGGTTCAGCTGGGGTAGAGAGTCCTAAGAAGCTTTTGAAGAATTAAAAATGAAGATGATTTCATCACCAGTCTTAGAATTACCTAACTTTTCTAAAGAATTTTCCCTTAAATGTAATGCCTCGGGGAGAGGCTTGGGTGTTGTCTTAATTCAAGAGGGTCGCCCCTTGGCCTATTTCAGTAAGGCTTTGGCTGAATCGACCTATTCCAAATCAGTTTATGAGAAAGAAGTGATGGCAGTAGTAATGGCTATACAACATTGGAAACACTACTTAACAGGGAGACATTTTAAAGTTTACAAAGACCATAGAAGCTTAAAGCATTTGCTAGATCAGAGAATTCCCTCCATAGATCAGCAATGTTGGCAAGCAAAGTTGCTGGGATTGGACTTTAAGGTGATCTATAAATCAGGAAAGCAGAATGGGGCAGCAGATGCCTTATCAAGATTTGAAGATGACAAGTTGTTCTCAGCAGTTTCAGCCCCCTTTTGGCTCGATATGGATATAGTGCGAAGAGAGGTCAGGGAGGACACCAAGCTTAGCTCAATTATGGCAGCTTTACAACAAGATCCAAATTTTAAACCTGATTTTCACACAAGGGATGGACTGTTATTCTACAAAAACATATTGGTTCTATCTGCTACTTCAGTGTTGATTGCTAAATTTCTGCATGAATACCATGCCTCTCCTTCAGGGGGACACTCCGGGTTCTTAAGGACCTACAAAAGGTTAGCTTGCTGATTGTTTTGGCTAGGGATGAAGCCCTCAATACAGAAATTTGTGCGGGAATGTATGGCTTGCCAAAAGAGTAAATACGTGGCCATGCCCCCAACTAGACTTCTACAGCCCTTGCCTATACCACAACTGATTTGGGATGAAGTTTCAATGGACTTCATAACAGGGCTTCCAAAATCTCACGGTTATGAGGTAATCATAGTAGTGGTAGCTCGTTTACCAAAGTATGCCCTTTTTTTACTTCTCAAACATCCTTTCACTGCTAAGTTTGTGGTTGAACTATTCATTCGTGAGGTAGTAAGACTGCACGGTATCCCTTGTTCTATTTTGAGCGATAGAGACCCTCTCTTTACAAGCAATTTTTGGAAAGAATTGTTTAAACTGCATGGGACAATGTTGAGGATGAGCTCCTCCTACCATCCTCAAACGGATGGCCAAACGGAAGTACTTAATAGGTGCCTAGAAACCTATCTCCGTTGCTTCACTTCCGAACAACCAAAAAATTGGTCTTGGTGGATATCTTGGGCAGAATATTGGTATAACACCAATTACCATGTCTCAACGAGTAAGACACCTTTTGAAGTCGTTTATGGATGTCATCCAACCCACCTTACTGCAGTTTACTTAAGGAGAGACCTAAGTAGAGTCGGTGGCATTAGCCTTGGTTGACAGGGATGAGGCTCTACGCCAACTCAAACACAACCTATTGAGGGCACAACCTATAATGAAGAAAGTGGCCGATGCTCACCGGAGGGAGGTTACTTTCCAGGAAGCAGATCTAGTTTTTGTCAAACTAAGGGCACATTGACAGCTCACTATTGCCAGAAGAATCTATCCTAAACTCTCAGCAAGATATTATGGCCCCTTTAAGTTCATTGGTAGGGTTGGACAAGTGGCCTATAAGCTACAACTACCACCTACGTCCAAAGTGCACCCAATTTTTCATGTCTCCTAGCTGAAGAAGGCCGTAGGTGACCACCCCATTGAGTATGATCTTCCACACGGATTAGAATTGGACCCTGCAGATTTAACTACACCAGAAGCAATCCTAGCCTCTCACATGTCTAAGATCAAAGGAAGAAGTGTTCTACAGTGGCTTGTTCGATGGAAAGACAAACCAGCTGAAGAAGCGACTTGGGAGGATGCAGATTTTATTAAAGGGCAGTTTCTTTCTACTCACCTTGAGGACAAGATGCCTATTGAGGAGGAGGGACTTGTTAGCACCCCTAGTATTCCCACGAATGATCATGTTAGTGTTCAGCCCATAGCTTAGCCCATAGTTCAGCAGCCTAGGCCTTTCCAAACTTATATACGTAGGGGTAAGATGGGGAAGGGGAATTGACACATAGGCAGGTTGTTAGAAGTTGGTTATGGTGAGAGATTGTAGAGGACAACAGAGAGCATATAGAGGATCTTAAGAGGAGTAATGATTATCATTCGAAATATAGCATATTGTATTGGCCTAGGAATTCTTCCTAAGAGGTGTCTATCTGCTGTAATTCAGCTTTATACGTAAATAATACACAATCTCTATACTTTCTCCTATCATTCTCCCACATTCTCCCTAGTAACTAAAAAAGTGAATAATAAGTAGTATTTGTTAAAAAATTTAAGTTAAATAAAAAATATCTATATGAAGATTTTTACTCTTTATATAATAAAGATAAAAGATTATGATTTTTAACCACTTCTTATAAATAAAATTATTATAATTTATAAATAATCTAAATTTCATATTATTTTCTTTGATCGATTCAAAATATGTTAAGAAAATAAAATAGAATATCTTCGCAATAATATACAAAAAATTTAAGAACTTCCAAGAGAGAAAATACTACCATTAAATTCTCAAAAAATAAAAAATAAAAGTGAAGGCATAATCCAAAAGATGTTAAAAATATTATGCATCAAAAGTTTTATAAAAATAACTATTTACACACTAACTATAAGAAGACAACTCTCTAGAATAGAAAAAAATCTTTAAAAAATAATTATGTTCAAATCTCATGAAGTGGGAAAAAGATAGCAAGGAATTTATTCAAAGGAATGCAAAAATAATAAATTCATGAAGATAAATCTTAAGGAAGCATAAACTCAATGTAAGGCTTCATCATCCTCATTTAATATTCAAGAATGGCTACATCACTTAAGAATGATTCTAAAACCAGCAATAGCTTTAGGAGATTCTCTTGATGACCAAATTTATATTAAAAATAGTTACTAGACACTAACTAAAGCCTTTCTCAAAAGAGGTTTTAGAAAACTAGCAATGTCTGGAAAAAATTTCAAATCTCTTTTCTGAAAACAATTTTGAAAAAAAAAGGAGTCATTTAAAAATATTTTAACAACAGAAAATGTTTTGATTTCATAAAGGGATATCTCTTTTTTAAAATTTTAATAGTATAAGATATTTTGTTTGTTAATAAATTAACCTTTTGTATTTTAGGAGTTCCTCAATTATCAATGAACTAGAACTGGATTTGGTTCTTATAAAGAAATTAATATATGAGTTTTTTTGGTAAATAGGTTTTAAGCTGTCTAGTCTAGCGGACTTAAAGGCTATCAAGGAATTATACCCTGTTAAGTAAAAAGAAGCTAATAGTCTTAGTTATTAAATTTTAGCAAATAACAAAAGAAGAAATGTTCATAAGCGAAGGAGAAATAAGAAATATTTTTAGATTCTAGACAATATTTCTAATTTTGCATTAAAAATATTTACATGTGTTTCTTTCTACAGTTTGATTTAGTTGTTGTAACTAAGATAGTAATTATCTTAATACAATCATAACTCTTGCTTTAATAAAACTAATTTTCATTTAATTTTTTCACATTAATATTTAAGATTAAAGAATTTAAAATCTACATAATATTTTTAATTTAATTGGTTTTTTGGATGAGCAACAAACGACTTTCGAAGTGACTTGACTCCTCCAGATGGTTTTAGGATCATGGCTCAAATGCTCACCCACATTCATAATACTGATAAACAAATGCAACCATAGAGAGAGACACAGAGCATCCTTAGACACACAAACATCTTTAATTTGCAGACTATTTACATCTTTGAACAAATATTGCACCCTATGCTTACAAAGTAAGTATACAGACAACATTTGGGAAGGGAGGGGTGGTCACAGTTTTTTATACAGCAAAGAGATTCTGCTGTAAGAACCACAATAAGATGGTGCAATGCGCAATCCATTCTAAGCTAAGCTAAGCTATCACCAGAGCTCCGATATATTTCATCGGCATGCGCAGCAGGAACATAGACTGCATCCTGTAGTGAGCTATGAGTTCGCCCATAAACCGCATAAACAAACACACCGATTAAGAGCCATATGGAAACACGGGTCCACGTAGCAACACTGAAAGTTTGAAGAGACCAAGCGTGGTATATCAGAACTAAGATGTAGTGTCGGATAAAATTTTCCAAGGCCGAATCTCAGTTAAAAAATTCAAGCATGCACATCAAATGGAATCTATACATGGCAACTTGCAACTATAGCTTAATGTCTACTCACCCCAAATTTATAAGCAGGTAGGTGTTAATGAGAATGCAGATGATCGGAAGGAGTGGAACAAATGGACAAATAAATCCTGCAAGGAGATCAGATTTTCATTTCGTAAATTAGCTTAACACTCATTAGAAACTCACATTTAATTAGTTTGACGCCGCTAAAGCATTAGGGATAAATAAATTATGTTTCTCATATACAATTACATGCACCAGATGAAACAAAAGAATTATAATCAATACTTGGTTTAAGCATGAAACTATTCTTTACTGCAACATCACTACCTTAAGAAATTTAGGGACACTGTACACTCCTGCAGATACCAAGGCCGGAACCAAGTCTTTGCAGATTTGACATATGTATCAACTGAGGACGCATATGCCAAAAGTTGACGTGGGATTTCAATTTTGTTTCAAGAAAACTAACTGCATCAATCAAACAAGGGAAAAAGGGAGAAGAACGAGTACCTCCAGTATGGCCAAAGCTGTGCCTTGCATCATCTTGTTCTATACAGGTCAATACAGCAAGACCAAACAGAAGAAGAAGACCACCAACTCCACATGATGTAAAACGAAGAAGCCTGATGGATGAAACATGAAGCTAATTAATCTCAGGAAGGAAAGCAGAAGTATGCAGTTGGATGTGGCCATTAGCCCATACTACAGAAGCACCAGACTGCAGAAGCAGTATACTTGAGTCTTAAACTTCAATCACAGAAAAATCTCTCTGAGTTTAAAGTTGTGGCTATCCACAATTCAAAAAACAAAATTCATAAAGATAATTCAGTATTACCCTTATCAATGTCCTTTCTCAAGTATTCAGAAGTACAACCGTAGCCAATTAATGCTTAACTAAAAAACATGGTTAAAATACATCTACCAACCTTGGAAGACTTGTATCTGAAGCTGCATGTGTAAGCACTAGTGCCCCAAAACATGTGAATGCTATGGTCCACCCAGCAACTTTTCGCCTGTTTTCTTCAGTTAGAACAACTGAAATGATAAAAGAAAAGATGAAAATTAGATGTGGTAAGACTGAGGCCAACCATTAAATTACACAGAATCTGCCACGGAGACCTTGCGATACAATACAAGATGCATCAAGAAATATTTTACAGCCCCAAATTCCTTTGCATACTTTGATCAGCATATCTGAGATGCCTGAGTGGACCAAAGAAAGTTTTGCATTGGAAAGACCCCAATTTTAATGCTTGTATACTATCATTCACTTTCAAAACTAAAACTCAGTTGATTACAACTCAGTTTATAAAGATACAGGATTATATATGTACTTTTAAGTTTAGGCATAAGAGAATAAATTAATCACGCAGATACAGTTAAGTCAGAAGAATAGATATGCGATTCATTTGCAGCATCTGTTTCTTCCATCAAGGGTTCTACTAATTGATATGTTTGCACAGATAATTGAAATTCAAGTTCTTACTTGGTTGATTCTGGCTCTGCCTATGATGAAAATTGAGAACTTTTCTTTATAGATCTATTCAGCTTAAATGCCTCATTGAAAGGTGTACAACAGGTTTTTATCAAGAACAAATATTAGCCCAATAGGGAGTATAGAGGCATTCACATAGGAAAATGCACAAATGTCAGATCTCTTCGATTAAATTTAACATGGGGATGTGCTCATATTAGCAAAAAGATCTCAGAATCCATAAACATTCCAGAAAATGCAAGTAAAGGTGAAAGAACCTAAAGAAACTTACAATTTGCTTGAACTTCCCTTTTGACAATTACAGGGTATTCAACTTCTGCATTCTTTTTGCACAGTAAAGGTAAAGAGCCATCATTTGTCCCTTCAATATTGTGGGTACCCTGACTGAACCGCAACGACACAGAATCAATTGTTTCCTGAAGTGAGGATGGAAACGGCACCTCATCTGGTGGGACATATCTCAGTATCAGTACAGAAATTGCAACCATTGTGAAAGCAAGAAGGGTACCAACACTGACCTGCAAAAAAGCATCACCAAGAAGAGCTTAATAGACAAGCGTTTATCAACTTATAAGCATATTTAAATATCTAGTTGGTCATAATAAGGGATAAGTAGATCTCCAGTTTCCCTGGACCATGTGATTCGAAGGGGGATTATCCACCCTTACATGGGTAGGCTATAGAGGGGGAATATTCAATTGCGATTCCTTCTTAAGCATTAATCCAAGTACATGATTTGCTACACTATTTGAGAAACGATCCTTGATTTTTTGTAATTTGGAGGGCTTCGTGAGTGTGAAGAAATGGAATACTAAGTAACGATGACAAAAACTTACCATCCCAGCCAGCTGTGAAACATCCATGAAAAATGCCAAGATTGCAGCACCAATACCAGTAGCCAATGTACTCTTCACTGGTACTTGAGTACTTCTATTAACATCCGAAAAGAAAGGCGGAAGCAATCCATCTCTAGACATTGCCATCAAAATTCGTGGCTGACAGACCACAAGGTAATTGGCAAGTCAACACAGAATCCAATTAAATAATATGTCAACCAGAAAGAAAAACAAAGAAAACCAATCAGTCAAGAGGACATAGCCTCCCTCATATCTAGATCTTGTGTCTCATTCAAAATTAAAAGTAGCCTTGCTAATATTTGTTGGATCCTGTGACGATCAAAACTTGAAGTTAAAGAGATAGAGACTTCAGCATCTTCCACCTTTTCTCCTCCTTTCAAACTAAGATGAGTGGAAAGGATATCCAGTGACAGCATAACTTCCACAAGTATTTATTCTATAACCACTGAACACTGTGCACATGTTTTCCTAAGCATGTGCTTGCTGGCATCTTAATCTAGCCATTAACACAGGCTTGCAATCTTTTCTTCCTTGATATATGTTGTTGAGACTTAATGTAATAGCTTTTACTCAATATTACAATGGCTAAGATAACCCAGGCAGCTATTACAACGTTCTTTTTGTCACTAACTTCAGGCTCTATCTCAATGCAAGATAGGTAACCAAAATAAACTCCGACATTGAAGTTAGAATTTTAAGTTCTTAGCAAGGCATTATAAGGCAAATTATATGGTTTTATCAACATTTAATGCTGTAATAGGCTTCTTGTCACTCTTTACTTTTCATCTACAAAATCAAATGAGAAGCGGGCTGACTAAATCATTTTTCACAATAGACATAAATAGAGCTCTTTGTAAATGCAAATTGAAGTTCAACTTTTGGAAGTAATCAAAAGGATCAAGAATATCATTTCATCAAGAAAACTGATAATCATAAATTAGAAAACAGTAAAAGGACCATGGATCAGTCATTAGGTACAATGCAGTCAAAAATAAGAATTGGTGAACATTCAAAATTTACCTAAAAGTATTTAGGACAGCACATACTGTTGTTGTTGGTAAAAAAAAAATGCGAAATCGCTTTAATTACCTGAGGAAGTAATGAGCCCATCAATGTTGAGCAAAGAGCCATAACAGCTCCTGCAGTAATTATGTACCTGGAATTACCACAAGGAAAATGAACCTTTAACCAAGCATCATACATGATAAAATTAGCTCCAACGAGAAATAGAAAAGAAAAGGTAAAATGAAGCTCAATCGGTGACAACTTCAAAAACTTACGCTGCCCATTGCATGCCATGGCTAGCAAATGCTGAGGAGATGGGAGTATCAGGATTCATTGCATGATAAGGTACCAGACCAACAATGATGACAGAGACGAGCATGTATAAACCACAACATATAGATAGTGCAAACCCTATTCCCATTGGCAAATCTCTCTGAGGATTCTTTACCTATCAAATAAATTGTGACATACATTTGCAAATTTAAACTTTCAAAGTTACGGTGCTGCTCATGGAAATAAAAGCATGCATAAAAGAGGAAAATTGGAAAAGGGCAGTACAATGCACATACTTCCTCAGCAGTGCTGGCGACAGAATCAAAACCTATGTATGAAAAGAAGACTGTAGCAGACCCTGCAAGCATCCCATCTACCCCAAATGGGAAATACCTGCAAGCAAACCACATTAGATTAGCCAACCTCTGTTCAAGAATGATAATTCAAGAGTATCTTTAGCATGAGATGCCTATTACCCAGTAGGAAGTTTGTAACCAGCCCATCCAGTCTTGAAACCGAGATAAGTACCAGCTATTATAACAAAGAGCATGGCACAAACGTTCACGGTTGTTACAACACCTTGAGCCACTGTACTCTGCGCGATAGATTTCATTTAAGTAATGTGAGAAGAAAAAAAAGAAAAAGAAAAAGCAGAAGCAAACAAGTTCCATACAGGTACAGAATAAAAATGACAAAAAGGAAGTTCATTTACCTCCTTGATACCAACACACAACAGCCCAGTCACAATAAATACTAGAATTGCAGCACATGGATCAACCACAACATCAAGCCCAGGAATATGTTGACGGGCTAAAAATGCAGGCAGACTGTCTGGACCTCCAAACAGTAAAGCCTAAATGCATACAAGCAGTGCAAATATTAAACCAACTGAACAGCACAAAGCTTCTCCACCAGTAAAACTTGACATGTAGAGAAATCTTAGGTCCTCAAAGTTTCACATATAGAGTAAATTGAAATTGAATTTTCGCGGTCAAGTATTTAGTAAAACATTAACAAAATGCAGAAAGAGTTCAGGACAGACAAATTCACTGTACCAGATTAGGGGATATGCCACGAGCAACTGCTGATCCGCCAATTGTATATTCCAATATTAGAGCCCACCCAATCAACCACGCAACACTGTATATAGCCATTTGATAAATTACAAAAAAAAGGCATATGGATAATTGCTTGCACAATGATATATCCATTTGTTGAACTTAAAATTGTAAAGAAGTAAACCTAAAGTCGATGGAATAATCATCCTATCAGAAAAAGGACAAAATAAGGCAAAATCCTAAGTTAACCTTGCGTCCCAACCATGCGAGAGGGCTAAAATACTTACCCTTCTCCAACACATATGTAAGAATAATGATATGCACTGCCAGCAGATGGACATCGACTTGCAAGTTCTGCATAACAGAAGGCAGAAAGAGCAGCAGCAATTCCAGCTATCAGAAAGGAAATTGTAAGAGCTGGTCCAGAATGCTCTCTAGCCACTGTTCCGACAAGAATATAAACTCCAGCTCCAATTGTTGAGCCCACACCTGATCAGATAAGTTCAAAAGAATTCAGTTTTAAGCTATCAAAAAAGAAAGGGCAGATCGGTATCTTGCAATTGGTCAGGCAAATTCTTCAGCATACATAAATAACCATCTTCTGATGCTACCAAGAAAGAGAATTACGTAGACAAGGTCAATCTCCGACTAGTATTAAACATCCAAATGTTTCCTCTATCCATGTTAAGTAGAAAAATCTGAATACCAAGATAAATAGTTGATATCTACAGTAATCAACATTCATGGCCTCACAGGTCCTTAAAATTAAAATTGTCAAACGGTGAACCTTAAGATCGCAAAATCACAAAAGCAAAGATACATAAACACAAACCCCAATCAACTTTCAACTGAATAAGGACAAGAGAAGGCGAAATAAAGATGAAGGAAGAGACCTACCTATTGCTATAAGGTGAAGAATCGATAACTCTTTTGCTAACTGGTAGTGCCCGTGAGCTTTAACATGAACAGAATCAACCTGTTTTCTCCTTATCAAACCCCTAACACAACCTCCCCAGACACCGGTTCCACCATCCGTTTGCGAATCAATGAGAAAACCCATCAAATTTCCCAACTTTTCCCTTACTATGAAACACCCAAAAAATTATAAGAACAAACACGATAATCCCAATGATTTTTCGCAATTCTGTGAGTAATTTACAAATGAGTATTCCCTATTCCCAAAATATACAGAAACGAATGTTTTCAGTCTCTTGAAAGTATTCTGCTATACACAGAAGCGAAAAGAAACAAGAGATAGATCTTAATCCCTGAACAGCCCTCCTTCCCTATGCAATAAAAGAACTTGGAGGACTGACCTGATTCTCTCACAATTCCAAGAGGGAAGGGGGCAGATTCTGAAGAGATCTACCTGTTAGTGTTCGATAAGCGAAAATAAAATACAACGAAAAGAAAAGAACTTGGGTTACACTTTATAGCCGAATCGTACGACTCTCCCTAACTGTTCTGACTTAACTTGGATTAGATACTCGCCGCTTGCTTGCTTCAATTATGTATGGGATGTGTGGGCCACACCCCTCTTTCGTTGTAATAGATTCTACTGGGGCTCACAAGTCACAATTTCTTTATGCAATGATTATTTAATTGTTTTTTTAATCATTATTTGTATGGAAAAGAAATCAGAGCAGCCTCTGTTATTAGTTATTATAGCCTTTTTTTTCCTCACTCTGTTCTTTTAATCATAAGTTTCTTTGGTAATTAACAAGGTGCATTAGTTGTTAGCTAATTCTATTAGCAATTAATTAATAATAGATTATATCAACTAGTTTGAATAGTAGATAACATCAATTATTTATTAGAGATATTTGGTAAAATTAGTTATTTAGTGTTAACTGTTTATGTGCAAAATAATTTATAAGGGCATGACTTTAAAAAAATATTATAAACTATTTTGTAAAATATTAAAGAAGGTTCATTTTTCATAATTAATAACTATAAAAAAAATATGAAAAGTAGTATTATCTAGTGTTTTTTGTAATTCTAAAATTGTACGCATCTTTCATTTTTTTGGTAGATCAAATTTAGATTACCATAATTAACTACAACTAAAGTTTTTTTAAAAAAGAGAGAGAGATGTAACCAAAATTTCAGTAAAATTTTGAGAACTAATTTAAATAAACTATTTTCTTTAGAGAAAGAAATTATAATAGAAACTAGAAAGAGTAATAGAAAGTTATAGGTGAACAACTATTCTATTTTCAGAACCGAGAATATAGGTGAACAACTATGTAGTTGTCTTCCATGAACTTAAAAGCCCTTCTTACATGAGGTTTCAGGCAACGTTACAATTGTCATTAATGTACATTTTGCATCAGCTAAAGGCCAAACACTGGTAGGGAGGAGCTTCTAATAAATCAGTTGATTGGGTTCAATCAGTTAATTCAATCAGCTGATTACCAAACACATTTATTAGTTATTTAACATGGTCAAATAGCTTAAACTTTTCAATCAGCCAAAAAATGGCTGATAAGCCATTCACCAAATGGGCCTTTGATAAGGTCATCTGTATTAATGAGAAAGTTATCTTAGGATGAGACTTTAATAGTCATATAGGGGCAACCTCAGACGGATATCCATATATTCATGGAGGTTTTAGATTTAAAGATAGGAATAATAGTGAGATTACTTTATTGGACATGAAGGTAGCGTTTGAGTTAATGATAATCAATTCTTTATTCAAAAAGAACGAGAAACAACTGGTGACTTTCAAGAGCAAAATCACAAAACCTCAAATTGACTATTTCCTTATAATGTGGAGCGATTAACCAAGGTGTAAGGATTGTAAAGTGATTCTAAAAGCTTGCTTATCAACTCAACATAGACTACTAGTATTAGATCTTGTAATTAAGGGATGGAGGAAGAAGAAAAGTCTTGGGAGGTGTATTAAAGTCAAATGGTGGAATCTGAAAGGGGATAAGGTGGAACAATTTAAGGATAATATAAGATATGGAGATAAATGGAAATTGAAAGGAGATGTTAATCAAATGTGGGAGGGAGTAGCAACTCTTTTAAGGAATATTGTCAAAGAGATCTTGGGGCTTTTTAAAGGGCCTAGGGGTGGTAAGAAGGAATCTTAGTGGTGGAATGAAGATGTACAAGATAATGTGAAAGCCAAAAAAAGGTGCCTATAAAGCACTATTGGATAGTACAACAGAGGCAGGGAAAGTAGGTAATAGAAAAAGGTACAAATTAGCAAAGAAAGAGGCAAAAAAGACAATCTCGGTAGCTAAAAGTAGAGCTTACGGGAATTTGTACAATAGATTGGTTATTAAAAGGGAGAAAAGGAAATTTTTTAGTTGGCAGGAGCTAGGGGACAAAAAATGAGAGATTTAGATCAAGTTCGATGTATAAGAGATAAAGCAGGACATGTGCTCATGAATGAAAATGTCACAATGAGTAGGTGGCAGAGGTACTTCTATAGCCTTTTTAATGAAGGCATAGAGGACAACATGTCTTTAGGGGACCTCAACAACTCCGAGGGTTTTCGTAACTTATCTCGTTGTAAGCAGATCATAAGGAAATAAATTAAAAAAGCTTTGAGGGAGATGAAGAGCAGAAGGGCAATAGGACCAGATGTGACGTGGAAGAGCCTAGATGTAGAGAATCTTACTTGGTTGTTCAAGCTTTTTAATAGGATCCTTAAGTCCACCAAAATGTTGGATGAATAGATATTGAGTATGTTAATTACTTTACACCAGTATAAAAGGGACACCCAAAATTGTAACAACTATAGAGACATTAAACTACTTAGTCACACTTTGAAGTTGTGAGAGAAGGTAATTGAGAAGAGAGTGAGAAAGGTTGCTCCTATCTCAGAGAACCAGTTTCACTTTGTACCAGGAAGGTCTATGACAAAAGCTTTACATCTCCTTAGAAGATTAACGGAATATTACAGGGAAAGATAGAGAAGTATGCACATGGTTTTTATTGATTTAGAGAAAGCATATAACTTGGTTCTTAGGGAAATCATGTGGAGGTGTTTAGAGGTTAAGGGAGTTTCTATAACTTATATTCAAGTGATCAAGGATAAGTAAGAAGGGATAATGAATAAAGTAAAGATGATAGAAGGAGATACTGGAAATTTTCTATTGATATTGGGCTATACCAAAGCTCGGCATTAAGCCCTTTTCTATTCGTAGTAGTGATGAATGAGCTCGCCAAGAATATTCAAAAAAAAGTGCTTTGGTGTATCTTGTTTGCTGACGATATTGTCTTAGGAATGAGACAAAAGACGGTGTCAATGTTAAGCTGGAATATTGGAGGGATATGTTAAAGTCAAAGGGTTTAAAGTGAGCAAGACTAAGACTGCGTACTTATAGTGCAACTTTTCGCTCCAGCAGGTGACTACCGATGTGGAGGTAAATATTGGATTAGAAGTTATAACACAGAAAGGGTATTTTAAGAACTTAAGCTATTATCCAAAGCAATCAAGAGATCGATGAAGATATAGTCTATCGTATCAGATCAAGGTGGCTCCAAGGGAGAAGTACATCAGGAGTTTTATATGACAAGAAGATATTGCTCAAGCTCAAAGTAAATTATATCGCTCAACGATTAGGCCAATCATCTTATATGAGGCAAAGTATTGGCCCATCAAACAAATACATAGTAATAAGCTTATGATGACAGAGATGAGGACGCTCCAGTAGATGTATAACCTTATAAGAAGAGATGAGGGTAAGAATCTAACAGTAAGAGACAAATTAAAGGTGGTTGATATTAATGAAAAATTGAGAGAAACAAAGTTTAGATGATTCAAACATGTTAAGAAGATAGCTTAACGCTCCAGTGAAAAGATACGAGAAAATAATATTTAAAGACTGTAAGAGAAAAAAAGGAAGGCCTAAAAACAACTGAGGAGAAATGATCAAGAATGATATGACTCGAATGGAACTTATTGAGGGCATGACCCACAATAGGAAAGTTTGACGTACTAATGATCTCTCTTAAAGAGGTCATTTGCGTTCTTGTAGGTTTTTTTTGACTATTTGTTTTATCTTTTATTGTTAATCTTTGACATGTTTAATACGTACATTATTTTGTATTATTTTTTTATGCATATTCATTTATAATTTTGTAGTATTTTTATGTCACATTATATGTTTATCTATCAGAAACAGTCTCTCTATCAAATAAGGATAAGACTGCATATTACAATACCTTTTTAAACTCTACATCTCAATCGAGCTTAGGATATGCTTGTTTGGAGGGTATAAGGAAAAGGAAATGGGTATGAAACGAAATTAGCTACTTGGTAAACAACTATCATTGCAGGGTCGTTCATTTGATTACCCACTTTCGGGCATTGCTCCATTCCTCTCATAATCCAAAGAAATGAGAGTGATTACTCTGTATTTTCTTCGGGCATTTTGGGCGCGAGTTTAGGCTCCTTCACTCTCTACTTCATTCTTTCTCTATAAGCAAGTAATCAGTAGATCCATCTTCGTTTTTCTTCTTACAAGCCACGTTTTTCTTTATTTAGCTTATCAATCGATCCTCAAAACCTAAACCCACCAAAATTTAGCACCTTTTCGCACTCAATTCACTGAAATGGAGCTAAACACGACCTTCAAAAGTTTGGTTAGGGTTTTCGTTGTTCTTGTTGGCTTTTCAATGTTCTTTTGGTAGATTTGTAGTGGATTTGTAGTGGAAAAGAACAATCTCATGGTCTCATCACCTGACAAAATTAAGGGTACTTATGATAGTGCTATTTGCAATTTTGGGATACCTCAATATAGGGGAAGCATGGCGGGTTTTGTGGTATATCCTAAAGAGAACCAAAAGGTTGTAGAAAGTTTGATGATTTTGGGATTTCGTTCAAGTCGAAACTAGGAGCTTTACCCACTTTCCTATTGGTTGATCGTGGAGGTATTTGTTCCTTTCATGTTTGCTCCTTTTTATTTGTAAATTCTCTAAAGCTGAACCCTTTATTTGCAATCTCGTGATGTTTTGATCATAGAAAACAAAAAGGAGATTATAAAGACTGGTGATTTGGTTTGATCCAGTACAAACAAAGTTAGCATGCTTAGAGGAGATTTTTTTTCCTAAAATAAAGCCAATTAAATTCTCTGAATCTGGATATTGAGCTGCTGGAGAGTTAATTTTGTTTGGGATTTGAAAGAGCAACTATTTGTAATTTTTCTGGAAATAGAGGGAGGAGTTGGGTGAGGAAGAACTCTTTTGGGTCTTTGTTCCTTTTGTTTTATAGTCAGTTTTCCGCTTCATTTTCTTGTTAACCAACTGAAATGGTGCTTGATAGTAAATACATTGTTATTAATTGTTTATAGTCTTAGGACTCTGGAACATTTGCAATTTGGGATATTTTGCACTATCTATTTTGTACTTTTAATTTGTTCTTTCCAGACATTTCTGACTCTTCCAGTCCCAAAAATGGCACCATAGTTGATTCCCCTACATCCAGTAGCTATAGTGAGTCTAAGATTGTTATCATAGTTCTTAGGGCTGTGGCAGTAGTTTTATTCTCAATTTTCCTTTTTAAGCTTAGCAAAAGAAGAAAAGAGAAGAACAATATGCTCGTCTTCTAAAGTTGTTTGAAGAGAATGATGAGCTTGAGGTTGAACTTGGACTCCGAGAATGATGTTTTTTGCTGCCCAAAATTTGAACCGGATATGTTCAAGGTGCGTTTATACTTGTGTTACTGTTGGCATTTTGCCCATTTCTTGTACAGTACCTTATGTTTGAATTAAACTTTTATTTTTTGAACGTTGCAAGCATTTCTATTATTCTTTCTACATAAACTTCCTACTTGGTTATATGTTTTGTAATTAGTTTTTTGAACTATAGGCAGTTGGGTTTACACTCTATCTTAATTAATAGTTGTTTGTGATTTCTATGTGAGTGGATAACAATCTCAACATGGTAATATGGCAATTAATCATTGGTTATCTTCTACCACTGTTGTAATTTCTTACATAGGTTTTGGATAATTTGTTAAAATGTAATCAAATCAAAGTTGGACATACATTTCTAATGAGTTTTTAAGATATTACTTTATGTTGCTTGTCAGATTGCTTCTTTGCATTGAAGGTTTGGAATGGTCAGAAGGCTAGAGCTTCTGCTGTTCTTGTTGCTGATGACGTTGAGGAAGCATTAATAACAATGGACCAACCTCAAGAAGATGGTTCATCAGCAAAGTACATCGAGAACATATAACAATACCTTCTGCACTGATTGAGAAGAGCTTTGGCGAAAAACTAAAGAAGGAATTAAATAGTGGTGAGATCGTAAATGTGAATCTTGACTGGAGAGAAGCTATCCCACATCCTGATGATCGTGTGGAGTATGAGTTATGGACTAACAGTAATGATGCATGTGGGGTTAAGTGTCATATGTTGTTGGAATTTGTGAAGGATTTTAAAGGTAGAGTACGGATATTAGAAAAGGGAGATTGTATCTTGAGGACCAGATAGGATTGTATCTTCATCTAGTGTTAACTTAAGCCAAGTGAAAGACCTGAACTTTGAACTCAACGTGAGTGGTGAATCTTGTACATGAAGCCTCTCATTTCCTTTTCGACAACCTTCTAGTTGGATGATCTTTTGCTCTTCGGAAAATCACAGATTGTAGTGTTGGCATAAGTGATGGTGCCCCTACTAGTGCTTCAATTATTGAATGCTTCTGTGTTTGATAATCCATCATTTTCCTTAGGTTATTCACAACACTTTTCTCGACTGAAATAAAACTAGAATTAAATTTATTTTTTTCTTGCTTCAGACGTTGTGTCTTCTTATTAGAAATTGTCAGTAATCCAAACCAGTTATTAATAATTATCTCCTTTTTTCTTATTTTTTGACTTTTGAAATGAAGGGGTTAGTATGTATATGTAAAGAAGAACACAAGCAATAAACCTTACACCATAGAAACTGATCTTTTTCTTGATCATTTTTCTTTATTAACTTCGCTTATTGTTTTATCTCTTTTCTACTGCTATTACCTTGCTTTTCAACATGCCCTATTTATATGTTGGATAATTATTTTCTGAATTTTTTAAATATAGATCAATATGACTTGCCCCCTATTAGCGGCACAAAGTAAAGCAACTTTCAATACTTCGACAACCAACAAATAATATGATGGTTTTCTTATTTACTATAGCAATGAAATGGTGGATATTATGGTAATTTCGATAAATTTTATAATATTTTGAATAATTAAACTAGATTTTGAGGATATTATGTATCTAATGATATATTGATGCAAGAAAATATTAAAGCATTTTTTTCTTCAAAAACTATCGGAAAGGAAATACCGCAATATATTTGATTTTAAACATTTTGTTATTATAAATAAGGTGTATAAATTAAATATAATTAATTAAAATATATTTAAAATTTGATATAAAACAAAATTTTAATAAAATTTTATTTCTTAACATTTTTAACAAACCAACCACCATCAATAATAATAATTATTATTCCTTAATTTTAACCGATTACTATAAATATAATAATTATATTCATTTTTATTCTTTCCTATATTTATTCATTTTCTTATTCCTCCACGTGAACCTAAGTGCTACATATATTAAATATTGTTGTCGACATCTCCATCGCTACGGTTGTTGTTCTTAGCGTTATTATTTAAATTTTGAGCAGAGCACACGGTTCCTATTTCCAAAGCAACCGTGAGATTTTATTGTTATCGCAGCAATTTAAGTTTATTACAAGAATGGAAGGTGTGGTTGTGAATATGGCCTCGGGATTGTAAATTTGCGCGTCTGTGCATACCTACCCAATCTGATTCTGATTTGCTTCAATTGAATGGCCTAATTAATTGGTATGGGAGCTGACACAGTTCCCTTTCACGATGACAACTTTTTCTGTGTTTTATTTATACTTGTCTGCCGACTAGTGACCATAGTTATATTCAATGACGCATACAGGGACAAGCGAGGTATATTCATTGTCACTGTCTAATTTTATCAACCACTTAAATCCGATTAGATTTGGACCACACATTTGATAAAATGATAGAATGTTTTCCTCGTAAAGTTTAACCTCGTGGTAACTAAAAGAGCACTTATGATTAGATTTAGGATCCGTAGCATTCTCTGTGAAAACAGGGTATAGCATTATTAATTAGATGTGCTTGCTTTGACCTTGAAATGAAAGATTAGATTTAGGATCCGTAGCATTCTTTGTGAAAACAGGGGATAGCATTATTAATTCGATGTGCTTGCTTTGACCTTCAAATTTTCATTTAATCGCCTGCAAATTCTTCAGGAATTCAAAGTTGCCTTCCTACGTACCGTGGAATCGAACAACTAGTCTTGGTCATAATTAGTAATATGTCAATATAATTATATTGGTAAAGACAAAAGGAAGAAGAAAAATGAATAGCCATCTTGACGTGAGCATAGGCCATATCAATTACAATTTCAACTTGCTCTCGCCAATAATGGAATCCATCTTGGAAAGTCATGTGTTCTCTCTATTACTGACCCCTGCATGAATCCATGTGATTCACATTGTCATTTTCCTTTGTTGGACTTGTATAATCAATAATGCACCTTTCTTTTATTATTCATCACATTATACAATTTTCGTTTCTTGTACGTATCCTTTATGTGAATTTTCAAATTGAGTGGCCATTGTGCAATGGGTGTGTGGGACATACCTTTTATGGCCATAACGATTATAAGATCTGCAGGCTGGCCATTACTTCGTCTTTGCAATTTTTTTTTATAAAGGGTTAATAAGGTGGTATAGAGTTTTAACTTTAGTGTACCCTA
>JAOQMS010000002.1:10131262-10150766 GCA_027563885.1 Erythroxylum longipes | reverse complement strand
CTAACTAATAAAAAGTAAAAAATATTTGTTAGATTAATACTTTACAATTAACAAACATATAAATAATGAAAATATAAACTTCTTAAAATTTTTATTTGTCTAAAATTTAAAAGTAAACGAATTAAAAATATTATAATTTACTTTCAACTTTTAAAATATAAAAATATAAACGAATTAAAAATATTATAATTTACTTTCAACTTTTAAAATATAAAAATATGACTTGTATTTTAGTATATATGCTAAAGTCAAGTCATTAGAAAACCACGAAGCACAAGATGGTATCTAAAGAAGTGTTTGAAAACGTAATTTGATAACGAGTTTTGATTCTTTCAATTTTTTTTTCCTTTTCTGTGTTCATATTAAAGTCGTAGGTAGTGATTGATAGAACATACATGCCATTTGATAAGTCTATTCAAACTTTTAGAAAGTCTCTTGAACGAGTCACGGCCTTGTCATTTGTGCACCTTGCACCTTAACAGTATAGCTTCTATTTCTCTGGCTGCTTAGCTTGGGAATTTCATTAGATAAAGAAAAAAGAAAAAAATAGAAGAAAGAAAAGGCCTCTTGCATAACTGTTCAACCCTCCGTAAACGAATAGAAGACGTGGATTTGGAAAGCCCTTCGGAATGATGCTTGATAAAGCTAGGTGGGTCAGAAGAATCAAGTGTAGTGTAGGTTGATTGCTGTAATAATGATAGGCCAAATGACTAACATCGAAATTATTTTCTCACATGAAATTCTCTGTTCCCCTATTTTACTGCCTACTTCGTTCAATCCATAGATTGGTCATGATAAAATATGGTAAATTTGTGGAGGGAAACCTAGCCTAACCCACTCCAGCAATCAAATGTCGATTTCAAGTATTACACGTATGTAATGTGTTCCACCTAAGATCTACTCATCACCATTTTATATTTAAGAATAAGAAACACTGTTTTTTTTTCTTAATAAATGAAGTAGCGTCATGCATGTCGTGTAAGAATCTGACCACAAGCTTGGTTAACAGTTGCTATCGGTTGAAGTAAAATTGTTTGGCACTCAACCCAAATTAACTAACAATTAGGCGTCCGCAAGTATGAGGGCAACAGGTGGGGCAAACGAAGCCTGGCGAGAAGATGCAAGTCATATCCAAGTTTTTTACTTCATGCAAAAGAAAACAGCGTACTATGTAATAAATTCGTAAAATTTCTAAAGATGTCATACTCACGTGTATCCCTCGTGCGAAGCAACCAGCAAGAATTGGCATCCTAGCAGAGGAAGAAGTGCAACTTACTTTCGCACCGTAATAACAGTTGATAATGAACATACTTTACGTCCCTACAGTTGGTAGTTTGAGATAGCGATTGATATGAATTGCGTGTTTTATTCTACAGTTCCAATGAAGGCCCTGTTTTTAACAGGGAAGAGTTTAGTCTTGTGGTTCTGTTGAAGTTGACAATCTTTTCGCATGTGTATACAATACAACTAAAAAAGATAACTTCATTGTCCCATAAACTACTACGTTATTGCATCTTGTATCCCCAGGAAGTAATTAGGAACCTTTTCTTTTAGGGTCGGATATAAAAAGAAGCATGTATTAGCTATATTTCTATCCCATATGTTGCACACGAAAGGGGTGAAGCTCAACATAGAACAAAGAAAAGGAATCAAAAGGGCAGCACAATCATCAGTCAGAAAATATCAAATATCCCCATCAGTTCCTCTTTTGTTCTCTTGGCCCCATTTTCCTTCCCACGTAATTGCCCCGATGAAATGTTACAAATAAGAGTTATGCCTACTCTCAATCTTCTTGCCTAGGACTCCCATTAGCATCGCCATCATCTAGCTGGACCCATAAACCTTGGCTTCTTTCTGCTCCATTTTCCCAGGCTTGTTGCCTTACACTCCTGTCATTCGTATCACCACCATCAGAGAATTGTGCCCATGCAGTTCGACTCTTACTGCCACCGACTTTATCCTCCTCACATCCTGCAACGGTCTTTAGGAGCTCAGATTGCAATGATGGACAGTGCTCTTTCAGATGTTGAAAACCATCAGAGTGCATGACAGCTGCATCCAACAAGATGATCAGAAAACACAGCATAAGATTTGCGATTTAAATGACTCAGAGTAACAAAAGAAACTTCAAAATAAAGGAATAATTATGAGCCATCTGGTAGATCTTTGATCAGGAGGGAGCAGAAATTGAAAAAAGAACATTAGCTCAGTAACTATCGATCACAAATAGCGGTGATCTTACATAGCTAACGCGTCAGAACAGATAAGAAGAAACCCACATTCATAACATAATGTTGATGTATTAGGGAACGGAGGAATGGTTAAAAGATCAAAGCCAAATTCGGCTGATAGGCAGCGATGGTACCCCTCCCATCTACTCACATAAATTTGCAAATGTATGTATTATATCTTACTCCCGTTTAAGCTAAAAATCATAAGCAGTGACATTGAAAGAATGTGTGTTAATACGGCGAACAAACTGTTTTTAGGTCAGTAACCTAGAATGGCAAGTTTGTCAAACAAACCAAATGACTTGTTTATGAGGAACCATTACTATACAATACTATTATGCATTTAAGCCTAGACTTTGGTTTAATTATATCTGTTCATGATAGATATGCATATAGGCATATAAGATGCAAGTTTAAGTCAAATTAACTTCATGCATAGGTTCTCTTGTTTGAATTTTCCCCCGCCAATCAAACTTTTAGAGGCAATTGGTAATAGAAATGAAACGGCAGGTATTTAACCTTGGAACAGGGAAAGGAAAATAAAAAATCTTTCTCCTCTTTCACAACATAAAGAAAAAAATAAAAAAAGAGATAAACCTATAAAGATGAACAGGTTGACAGCTTCTTAGGGAAACTTAATGATCATAACTTGGGAGTATAGTAAAATTTCACTATAATATCATATACATTCGTTAACAAATGAAATTTTCCAAGAAAATGTTCTTTCCTTTGTTGTTATTCCATCAATCTCAGGACATCCAGCGTGTAGAACTAGTATGGGGTGAAATGGAAACTTATAAAACTTCAAGCATTTATGAAAGAAGGAACTCACATCATTGCTAAGAGTATCAATAAATACTTTTTTTGCATTTCCCATGGGACCAGTTGCTGATCAATCCATGAAAGTGATCATCCTCGCAACTATCTTTAATTTGTTTCTCCACAAAGGTGTAATAATTTTAAGAACAGTAATGCACCTGACCAGCATTACAAGTAAAACTTCTGACACAAATAATTCCTATCTACACCCACTGTGCCTCATATGTTGAAGAAAAGATTCCTGATGAACAAAATATTGTATGGGTATTATACATACACCTACACAATGCGTACAGCTTGGTCAAGCCAAAGTCAGAACCAACCCTGTAACCAGAACCCATGAACAATACAAGAATACAACACAAACCATCTTCTCTAACTCATGAAATAACCACCATACACGATCAATTCACAACTAATTGCAACTCAGACTACCTACAGAAACAGCATAGATCTTAAGTGAATTTGGCTATCAGTTAGCATATGCAAATTCACCATGAGCATCATTTTGATAAGAAATAGAAACAGCTCACAGTGTTTACTATGCAAGATAAATGAATTCATAACAAGAGGAATTTACCTTTTAGATTTTCAACAGCAAATCTTAGGCAAATGGATTTCAAATCCATAGCATGATAACGATCAGCCAGAGATAGAATATTGGCCACAGAATTCACGGATATGTCCTTGCAGAGTACAGATTCACACATCAATCTAAGTCTAGGTAAGTCATATTTGTCAGCCGCAGCCAAAAGTTTTGCAGCTAATGTGTCCGACACTGAGGGCATAGAAGATGAACTCGATGGAGAAAGCTCGTCGTCTTCAATCAATGTATCCTTGTATATGAAGTGTAACAAAGCCTTCCAGTGCACATGTGAGAGAATATAAAAAAGAAGGTTAAATATGTACTTCATATGACAGGTTATACCTTTCAAAATACAGATATCTGTACATTTCACAACTTACTACTAACCACATTTTTCTTGAGCCTATTCTTTACATTCTAATCTGCATTGGCATTGAGCATCTTAAATGTTTTCCTATGGTGAAAATCAATAATGAACTTTATCATAAGTAGATAATGGATACAAATTGTTGGACCAAAATGAAGTTTCTTTTATATGAGATTGCAGAGAGTTCAGTTCTGATGCTTTAATTGAGTCGGACAAAAAAGGAAGTAAAAATATTTTTCGTCCACTCTATCATGCTGGCAAGCTTCATCTGCTAAAACATGAACGATTACTTTCTTTTTCACTTAGGTTGCTTCAAGTAAATATCATTAGCAGATAGAGTACATAAGATTAGAACTGTTATTTACATCAATGAACAAAATGAATTACTTTGGAATAGCTGTATATCATACATATGTGTATCAGTGCATGGTTCTAACTAATGCTTCCTTATCCCAAAGTGTTTAACAAAAACCACTGAGAATATATGTATACCTTGAAAACCTTAGGTTCCATATCTGTAATAACAATATCGTTGTTTTCTTCCTCCATCGCATCTAAAAGCTCCCTTTCAAAGATAGGAGATCTAGCAGCCAACACCAACTTGTGAGCATGGAATTTTTCTCCACACACATCAAAAGTAACATCAGAAAATTCCTCATTCTCCAATAGCAAACCGAACTGGGAACCAATATCCGAGTCGGGAACCTTTATAGGATGCAGCCTGGAGCAATCAATTGCAGAAACCACGACACCAACAGTGCAGTGAATCTTCAAGCAATCATTCTTAAGGAAATCTGACGTTTCAAGCATTGCCCTCCGGAAAAAACGCTTGTAACCCCTGAAAATTATAAGGAGAATAAAGAATTAACTGGAATAAACCAGAAACCCTAAGTTGATGGCATTGCAACAAAGTTATAGGAAATGAAAGAAGCACACACAGACCACATGCTGCCGCGATACTTGAGAGTGTAGGGGCCACTTTCGAGAGAACGATCGAAGTGGCTATGAACCTTGTGCTTGCCTTGACCGCTCTGGTCAATGAGGGTGAGCTCGAAGAGGGCGCGAACATCAGTGCCGTCGCTAGCGAGAGCGATGAAGACGGAGACGTAGGAGGAATTGTCCTCAGTATTTTTCCCATCAGGATAGAAGAATATGGCCCACTGGTAACCCCCAACCGTGAAATTCTCGCTGGCTATGTGTTTTCCGATTCCGATCCCTTTCGCCAAGGAGTATCCCTGGATTGTGAACCTGTGCGACCCGTTTATCGTTTCCGTTATGGACAGGGATTTCGTCGGGCTGCATGACTTGCTTGCCTGCGGCATCGAAATGGACCAGGACCAGCGTTTGTTTGTGTTGGTATTGGTTTGGGACGGAGAGACTATTTTTTGGGGTGACGCAACGAAACGGATGAGAATTGAATGAGATTTTCAATTTTAATTCATACACTCACTAACAAGACAACCAATCATCCGCTTCCACGCCAGCGAAGCTTTCTTTACGGTTCATTGGCGTTGCAGCGGTGGAAATAACAATAATACACCCATTCGCAACAATATATACATATAAATGGAGATAAAAATAAGGAAATATTTGTATTTAAAAAAATCACAAATACAATGAATAGTACATGTGATACTAGAATTCGTAAAGAAAAGGAATTAAATTTCTCATTTCCAGATGCTTACAACAATAACCACAACCCTGGACATCTAGCTGAAATTACAATGGCCAATTCAGAAAACAAGCACTTACAACAATCCTAAAGGTTAGTGCTGTATGAAAATCTGACTACTGCTTCTTTGTGTCTGATTCACATATACAATGCCTTCCAATTTCGTATGATCTAAACCAAATTATTCCTGATTGTTACCACGTAAACAAGCTGAACCTTTTACCACTCCTGACATAATTCTCTCCAGTGGAGTCTGATTCACTTCCTACTGTTTCTTCCGAGCTGCAATCACTTGGAAGGAGTTGAATTCGGTCTGCATTCTCTATAATCCAGGTAGTGACTTCTGGAGATGCTGCCCATTCTGCTACTGCTCGCTGAGTTGATTCCCGTGTGAAATCATCCCACTCTTTCTTTGAGAACTTCTTCCGCTTGGAAGTCTTGTGGAAGGTAGAGTAATAATCTCGCTGCTCTGTTGCTTGCGAACGACCAGGTGGTGATATCAAGCCTGTCAAAGCCAATACAGAATCATGTGCTGCTAGAAAACTGCCACAAGATCACAACAAACAGCAACCTGGTAGACGTTCCATAAGTATACGGCCAATCAGAACGACATTTCAATATGACAGCATGTGGATCCATATCAGGGTAACCAGATTTAGTGGCTAAAAAACTTCCAATAAGGCAATCCAAAAGTTTTCACCCATTGAAGTTAACACATACACATTATTTAATGCCAAGTTTCACATAGAGAGGAGTACAAGCTCTCAATATAGGCTATATATAAGGAGGATATGTTTATCAGCATCAATCTCTTTGCATGAAAATAATATCCCAATCTAACTAGAAACAAGCATAGAACAATAGGATAGTTGATTGCTACCAGCATCGCAGAATCAAGAATATAAAAGTAAGAACATAAGCAAATCTAGTACCTTTTACAGGGGTGGACCATGAAGATGGGCTCGTTGGACTATTCCACATCTTCCCTCCAGGACTTGATTTTGCCGACCTGCTCAGGAATTCAGTTCGATTTTTCTTTGCTGATAATTGTCCTCTTCCTTGGAGCCAATCACTTCCACCAGCAGAAGACATGTCATCCCTTATTGGAGAAAGGAAAAAGTACAGGTGTAGAAGGTTAGATCGTAAAACAGAATGACCTTCTGCAAGATCAGTTTGTCTTTATCCATGTACAATCACAATCTCAACAAATCCTTGTATGTTTTCCTATCATCCAGTGATCATAACTGAAGATCTTATGGTTTAAGGCCCTGGATTATAGCAGTCTAGCCTCAGCATTATACATCAAGTGGAAAATTTTATCTAATAACTACAAATCTTTCATAAATTTATTAGTTAAATTTTAAAAACAATGGAAGAAATGGTAGTAAACGGAGGAAAACTTACACATAATAGAGCCACTTGTTAATATGAAAGCAGATTAAATAGGTAAGCGCCCAGACAACAATTGCTAAAGGAGTATCAAGAGTGCTCTGGTAAAGAATAAGAAAACAAGAAATAAAATGTTACTCATCAATATTAGAGGAACTGAAATGCTAACAAAGACATATTACTTGCCTTTAATCAAACCGCTGTCAAACTAAGTATAGAACTTAAGTTCGCCTATTAGTAAACCCCAACTTTGAAGAAAATGAGGGCATGCCTAAAATCAAAGCTTGCCTTGCCCTTATCCCCATGTTATTTCAGACTGAGGTAAATGGGCTAAATTTGCCAATTACAATTGCGTTCATGCCCATAGAAAGATCATTGAAAAACTAGCTATAAGAATCTGACATAAAAGGGGAGGTAAACATGCTATGACAAAAAGGTATCCATTATAGATTTTCAAACTTCATTATCCATGATTTTGAAATTTGTCTGTCTAATAACAAAAGGAGTCAATCCAGTGGGTGCAACTGTTGGAGGAGTGATGCAGCAGTGTGGCAGCTGTATGACACCTTCGCTTATATTTATTTTTTGGACCATTCAAGTTATAATTTTATAACATATGAAATCCTTTTGAGTCATTCAAGTATTCAAACCTCCATAACTTACATCAAGCAGCAATATGAACTTGAATGTCATAACAAACCTGAAGAATGAAAGTGGTTGCAATTATGCGCATTGCCCATTTCACAAACTCTGCAATGCCACCATCCACAGTTCCATCTTTTGCAATCACAAATTTCCTCACAATCCAATATCCCAATGCAGCTCCTGCAAGAACAATCCCCACTAACACAAAAACATAGACCTGTGAAGAAAAAAGGGATAGTCAAACTCTTCTATGAATATTGATAGCATTGATGGCTCAAACTCCTCTAGCAATAGCTGCCAATGTACCCACAAAAACCCCCTTTTAACAATGTTGATTGAGGACTTACTGGATTGTGCATTTCGTCACTCAGCCCAAAGTTCACAAGAATCGAATTTACTAACACTGAGATGTGATGCAAAACAAATGTACCAGCTCCAAGCTGCAAAGTTCAAAAGTTATGAGATTTGTATGCACTTCAGAACAATAAAAATTTGAAGCCAAATTAAAAACAATGCTCACCACTGATCCATATACGGAAAGATAGAATATATTTTTCCTTCCAGTTGGCAATAATTTCATTCCCTACAGCATTCACCAAGAAAAATCAGAACGAGTATATCAGCTGAAAAAGCAGCTCGAATTGACAAGAAAATAACAATTATAAGATTCTGATGATGAAAAACATTCCAACCGCCAGTGCGTCAAGATATGATCTATTAAAATAAACACAATAATGAAAACAATTTCTGAATTTGAAGTATCAAGATAACCATTTGAATCAGATTCACCAAAAATTCCACAGGAAAAACTCCCCACCTTTTTTTGGATCAATAGAACAAGGTATCGAGAAGCAACCAAAAAAAGTTTTTGAGAAATGGTTTTCCATGCGTGATGAACTTGCCAAGATCATACATGTTGGCTTTAATCCAGATTAACAAAAAGTTATTGCATAAAAAATAAAGTTGATTATGAAAGTTGGTCACACATATATGCTTCAAACAATTTGCTTTTCCAATGGAGCATGCTTTCAGTGAAAGGAACTCAAATTTGGTTGTAAATGCTAGCAGCAACAAACATAAATTAGAGCCAATATTTCCCTTTCTCCTTTTTGTTTCAATGAATGGGACAGGGAAGGGGGCAGGGGTATGTTTGTCTCAAAAAAAAAAAAACGTATGAAGTTCAAGTACAGTACCTGAAAAAGAATGATTAAAATCACAAGGAAAATTCCGATTGCCATTGAAGTGCTGTAATAAAAAGGAACCCATCTGCTGACAATCGGTGCAAATAATAGTATTACAAACCCCACTGCCAGACACAAAAGTCGCCATAACTGTTGATCTGCAGACATTAAAGGACCAATATGAGTCTGGAGAAAAACATAATCAGAAAACTGAACTCAACTGATGGGACAGTGAGAAAAGGAAAGATCAAATCATACCTTCTGCCACGGCAACAGTGACAGAACCATGAATTTCACCAATGAATTTTACATCAAGATATCTTTCATCAAAGGGGGACATGACAGAATTCCATAGCCCCTTCTGAACAGTTTTCCATTCATCCATCCCACAATGGCATAAATTGAGCGATGCATTCCTGCAAATGAGTATCAAGTGAGACAAGACTCCAATAGCAAGTTTACCAAGTTGCAAAAGAGAGATGGAATCATACCTATGGAAGCAAATCTGAATTCTTCCGTGCAGCCTCTCAGGGATTACCAAAGATGGAGATAAAGTAACTCGAAAGGAATTAGCATAACTCTGAAGCTTCAGTCTTGAATGACCAGAAACTCTAACTCGTTCACAGTATAGAATGTCTTTGGAACCAAGACCAGATAATTTCCCATACAGAGGTGATGGAGTAACATCCAGAACTGGGTTTTCAGGATCAACACCTGTAGTATAGCATGCAAGGTAAGATATCCTGGAAAGAGGTCCTTTCAAATTGACTTCACCCAAAATATTGCAACTAGATGAGAAAGGTCAGTGATTGATACTATTGGGATAAGCAAAGTAAAATACAATATCAAATAGCATGGGCAATACAGAAGCTGCAAAAAAGGTTCTACATGCAACTTGAACATACAAGACAACTACTACTAAATGTCATTGCATTACTATTTAATCTGCAGGGCAACTCATCAATAAGAACTAAACAGCTCTACATAATTACGTAGCAATGCCGTATACAGTAACATTAGACCTAGAGAAACTTCTCCTCTTGGGTCATTAAATTGTCTCTGGGAGAAGAGGGTGGCCTTAAAGATTTAAATCAGACGAACACTAACTAAAACAAAGTACATTTGGGTTAGCAAGGAGTTATGTTGTACAGGATGATAGTCTCATCACTGGTAGGAAAACATATATGCACACACTCTTAGGAAAGTGACTTTGGCAGACTTTGTAGCAAACCTCAGAAAATCAATCTCTTCATCTGAATATGGTGAAGAAATATTCTTTTACCAAAACTTCAACTAATTTCCCCCAAAACAAGAAATTTATGGCTTCCCTAAAATTATTTCCCTAAACAGGACGAGAATAATAAACAGGCTTAACTCCCAACTTTAGAGAACCAACTATTACAAGGAGTCGGTTGCAAATATGCAAGAATCAAGCATCAGCCGAAATTCAAAGAACATAAGCAGCTTAGTAAGTTGACAGCTTTCTCCTAAACACATTTCTAACAGGAAACAATAACGAGAAAATTATACCATGCTCTTCTAACTAAACCTAACAAATTGGCATAAAGAAGCTGGTATGCACTGACCCTTTATTGTGCCATCGTAGATAATCTGTTGTTTACATTGCCAAAAGCTCAATACACAAAGCATCGTATACAGGTTTAGCATTATTTTAAATCCCAAATGAAGAAACAATGAGAAGAAAAAATCCAAAAGCAAAAACCCAACTCTCACAGCCATATGCAATTCAGTTTCTTTTCTGCCGCCTCAATTTTTTGGTATAGAACCAAATCGAATAAATTCATGGACATGCATAAACAAACCCCGTTAATCAAGAAGGAGAAAAGAATGACAAAAACAGTAACTTTACATACCCTTCCCGAACGGCATGCAAAACCAAACCGAAATACTAAAAAAGAACCAGAAAAGAAGAGAAAACAATAAAAATCGAGACTACACATATTTATTTGCAAACATAAGATACTTACCTTTGGAAGCAGTCTCGTGAGCGGCATATGAGAGAAGAACAAGGGAAATGTTGAGAGACAGGAGAAGGAGAAGAAGAGAAGAGCTCATGATTGCCCGTCCCTCTCTTTCCATCTCTCTCTCAGTATCTTCTTCCCTCTTTTCCTCTGTGTATCGTATCTAAGCGTTTGCTCTCCGCGTGAAGAAAACGAAGAAAGAGAGAGAGAGAAGGACGCGCGCTTTGGACTCTGAAAAGTTTGTGCTGGTTTGAACTCTGATTGTGGTTGGTGTTCGCACACTGAAACGCTGCGTTTTGGACAATAATATATTAGTACTTAAATTTCGTTTCCTTGCTTGATCATTTCGATTTTGTAGTGACCCGAACAGAATGAAGGGGCAAGTGAAGAAGAAATCTGAAACCACTCAACTACATCCATTAATCGAATGCGCAGAGTTGATTCTCCCGTGGCTGAACCCACAAGAGTTATCCAACATCTCGCTCACCTGCAAGGCCCTGTCCCTAGTCGCCAACTCCATCACTCGCCACCGCTCTCTCGATGCCGCTCGATCCCTCGAGTACTTCCCGCTCCCATTCCGCAACTCACTCTTCGGCCACCCTCCCTATGCCTATTTTCTCTACACCCCATCTCAAGTCCTCCCTTCCGTATTCCATTCTTCACGCCAGCCTTGGGGCTCCCCCTCCTTCCCCTGCTGCGGAGGACCAAAGACCTGCTCCCCAGTGCCTTGTGGGTGTGGTTGTGATGGTTGTGGCGAGGAATGGTCTCAAGGGCTTGCGGGGATGGGTTTGGAAATAGTGAGTGAGTGCGGACCTCATTGTGGGTGTGGGTTGGAGTGTGGGAATCGGTTGACTCAGAGAGGGATTTCTGTGAAGTTGAAGATTGTGAGGGATAGTAGGAAAGGTTGGTGCTTGTTCGCTGATCAGTTGATTCATCGAGGCCAATTTATATGCGAGTATGCAGGTAGTTGTTTCATTGTGGCTTTGCTGCAAGAACCTGTTGACATTTTGTTAAAAGATTTGTCTCTTTTTACAAGTCGGTCCTTTTGAATGAATCTGAATTTATCTTGTACTGTTTCTTTGATTGATATCGAATTCACCTGCCAGTGCCTCATGTCCTTGTTCTTGTTCTGTTTTCAGAATTGATTTCCTGGTGTTACTTGTGACTGTAAGTGCATCTCATTTGTTATATTATGTGAATTGAACTTGGGTTGAGCAGGTGAATTATTGACAACCAAAGAAGCAAGGAGACGGCAACAAATCTATGATGAGCTTGCATCTGGTGGTTGTGCCTCGTCTTCTTCTGCCCTGTTGGTTGTCAGAGAGCATCTTCCATCAGGAAAGGCCTGTTTCAGGATAAATATTGATGCCACAAAAATTGGTAATGCTGCAAGATTTATCAACCATTCTTGTGATGGTGGTAATCTATCCACCGTACTGGTTAGAAACTCAGGAGCTATTCTTCCTCATCTCTGTTTTTTCGCTTCTAAAGAGATAAAGGAAGGTGAAGAACTCACTTTTAGTTATGGGGAAACTAGGGTCAGTTCCAAGTGCTTGCCATGTTTTTGTGGCAGCTCTTGCTGTTTTGGAACATTGCCTTCAGAAAATACTTAATACATTCCTGAAATCTTTTGATTGGAGTAGTTATGATAATCTTGAATATTCCCCTTCATTGTATGGTTCGTGTTTAATCAACTGCCAATGCTAAAGCAGTTTCTTAAACTGTAGTTTGAAAAAACCTTATTTCAAATTAAATTGTAACAAGTTATTTGTTCTGATGTTATCTTTTACATCAAAATTAGTCATAATATAAGGAATTTTTAGCTCAAAAGTGCTAAAAACGTACTTCAGGGACCTACCAAAGCGTCACTGGGAATAAACATTCATGCCCAAATTCATGTAGTTGTATTTTCTTTCTTCTTTTTCTGAAAAGAACAAAATTCTCAGTGCATTCAATTCGGACTTGGCACGAAATTAGAAAAGGTATCAGTCATTAACTGTTGTCGAAATGCAATCAATGGATATGCAAACACAGCGCCCCTGACTTAAAGACTAATGAAAGAATTGAAACGGACTAACCATACAGTAATCGTTCTTGATTAGAATTGAATCGCACACGAAAGGAGAGAGCTATGTATGTTTCCTCTTATGTCATGCTATTTACATACATACAAACATATACAGATATGCATGCACTGTCTACTTCTTGGCTTTACATCCCAGACGTCAAGAGCAGCACAAATCTTGTGCCTTTCTCCACCGCTTCTTCAATCAACCTTCCTCCTCTAAACACTTCCCCCAATTTTATTTTAATATTAATTTAATTTTCCCCTTCTTTTAATTAATAACTACATACATATTGGTTAATTAGATATTATATCTTGTGTTTGATTACAATATTCATACCATGGATATCTAACCATAACGGGCGCTTTGCACGCGCCCCTCACATCCACCAACACATCGCTCCTCTCATTCCGACCATAACGCTCTATTCTTGCATCATTAAACACACACACTTGAGCATGTACATAACAAGCTTGTAATATTATATATTATACGTAGTAGTTGGCTTAGACTGCGTACTCACGAAATCTCTTTACTTCCTCCCTTAATTAAGATGTCAATACGTAACAAAATCTCGTATCTATATATCTATGTTTATGCATTACTTAATCAACTTAAAAAGGGAAAAGAAACAAAGAAAAAAGAAGAGCTTAACACATTCACCTTGCAACCCCTTCACGAGGCCAACGTGCTGTCTCATTTTGCTTCATTCACGTATAAACACCCACCCCACCACCCTTCCTCTTTTGCTACGCCTTCTCTTTACGTTTCTTTCTGCCTCTCTCTCACAAACCCTAATAATCCTGCCATGGACTCCGATGCTGTCTCCCAAAGTCGGAGGAAAGTTATCGGTAAGCGTGCCACAGCCGACCCCGCCCGGCCGCGGGGACCTGCACAGCCCACGCCAGCATCTTCAGCTCCATGTGGTGCGTGCAAATTCTTGAGGCGGAAGTGTGTTAGCGGGTGCATCTTTGCACCCCACTTTGGTTCGGACCAGGGTGCAGCCCGGTTCGCAGCAGTACATAAGGTGTTTGGTGCCAGTAACGTGTCCAAGCTGTTGTTACACATCCCAGTGAGCCGAAGGCATGAAGCAGTTGTCACCATATCCTATGAGGCTCAAGCTAGGCTTTCTGACCCGGTCTATGGCTGTGTCTCTACCATACTTGCTTTACAGCAACAGGTTCATGAGTTTCGAAAACAACAGTAAATGTTGCTATAATATAAAAACAAACAATCACCTCTATATATATATATGTGCACGTAAACTTTTTTTTACAAAAATAAACAATAGTATAAACTTGTAAAGATGTTTTAAGCAAATGAACCTTATTCTTGACACAAATATATGCAGATATGGTTTCTTAACACTTTATATATGTGGAAACGGAATTAATATCCCAAGATTTTCCGATAATTCAGATGTTCTTTCAGCGTGTATATAATTGTTTCCATTTTTGTGATCTATCTTATGTTTGGACTTTAAAGGAATCTTAGTTTGATTACACACTCAGGGCTTTTATGAACACAGAACAAAAGAATGGTTCCATCTCATTATTTTCCATTATATATAGGTTCTGTTGAAAAGCAAAATTCATAGATTAAGGAAACAAGAAAGTCCTGAACATTAAACAATGTCGTCCAAACTCCAGACGGTACTATACCAGAGTTAACTATGTCTATTTGGCGAGATGTTCTCACATTTCTACCTTGAAGTTTGGTATAGTGTTAAACAAATTTTAATGATATCCACAAAACCTTTGAGGACTTTTGACATTCCAAGATTGTTTTAGTTTATATTTCTTTTAATTATTAAGAAAATAAAAGACACAATTCTAAGGTTTCTTGTTTTTTGTGTGTGCAAGAAATATCTTAGAAAACTGTCTTTCAGTTACCATTAAATGTAGCAACGAATTTGGAACATCGTACTTGTATCAAATGATATATGATCGTGGATTCTATCTTTAAATGCCTGAGTGGTCTGGCATAATCAAGTGGTTCCTGAATGTATCTATTAAGTTTGTGCAGGTGGCATCTTTGCAAACTGAGCTTACAATGGTCCAATCGCAACTAATAAACAGCAGGTTTGCTGTGGGCAATGTGATTCAGAACGCACAGCATGAACAACATCAACATGTTGCAATGCTTCAACCAGCGTACTCAAACAACTCCTCGGCTTCCACCAGTCTCATCAACATGAGCAGTTTCACCTCCAGCTTTGACCTTGTCACTGAGACAGCTCCTTCTTCTAATAGTTTGGACCCTCTCCACCTTTCTCGCCCATCTCATGATGAAGAAGATGATGAGGAAGAGAGCCGGATTCCAACCATTTTCTCCAGATGAAAGTAATACATGAAGATATCCAAAATAATTGCTAGCTAGCTAGCTAGCTAGATTGTCATTGCTAAGACTAATTGCACATTTCCATCATACTCTTTTCATATTATTTTCCTTCTCTTTGGGAAAAGGAGGCAAAATATATATGTTACGTTTTTACTTCATATAGATAGTATGGCTGTATGAAACCAGCAGCTACTCATTCATTTTCTCTAAACTCTTGCTTTGCATGAATTATTTACTCTTCATCTCCAACTCAATCCTATCCTGACCTGCCCATGAGCAGTTCTGGAAGAACTTCTTAAAGAGTTGACACGTATTTCTCATGAAATTTGATCACTTGCACAAACACATGCATTATTGTTGTATAGGAAAAAGTTTTGGGACCAATTTTTGATGGCCTAACCTTATTAAAAATTTTATTTTTTAAATTATTTATGATAAGATTATTCACTAATAATAACGACCAAAAATTGACCATACAGTTGAGGTGGTACCATCCTTGTACTGTTTAATATTGTCAATGTATAGAGCTTCGAAGAACATTAGACATGTAATAACCAATTAATTAAACGTTAAAAGATTTTGGTACAAGATTGGTTGGATATACGATTTCTCTTCTTCTACGTGTAGAAAGATTCAAATTTGTTAGATTTGGTCAATTCATTTATAGAACTCATAATAGAGTTTTTAGGAGTTTTTTTTTATTCAATCTAAAATTATTCACCGTTAATTAGATTGAGTCTATATTTGGTATGAGACGCTTTGAAACAATTCTTATTTGGAGGATTGTAGCTATAGTTTTTACCTGTGAAAATTTTTTGATTTAAAATTATTTTTCTCCTTTTTTATTTGTTGTTATTGTCTTTATCCTTTATTTGGTACTTATTTTGTGAATATTTTGGAGAATATTTTGTAAGACTCTTTTAATATACCGGAGTTCTTTTGATTGATAGAAGGTCCCATGGATTTTTCCTTATAGTTCCGAGGAGTTTTTCATATTAAAATTTTAGTGTCTCTTGTTCTTGTGATTCTCCTTGGCCATATTTATTCTCAACATATTATACTTTTTGCAACATCATTGTTACGTTAGATTTTGCTTGCTACTCGTAGATTCAAGTAGAAAGGGAAGTTTTGAGTTTTGACTAGGTATTTTATTATGCTGTGTATTCGATATTGCATATATCAATGCTTTATTTTTAACATTATAGAACTTGTGGTCATTATATGTGATAATTATATTTAATTAATCGAGGCAAGTATTAATAAAACAGTGTATTAAATGATGCTAATTACCATAAGTAGAAAGATAAGATAAGAGATCTTTTATTTGGGAAAAACATGAATTTGTCTATGTATGTTACTCAGAAGTCCCAGATATATTGGGCGACTGATTAAAAATTTGCATAACTACAAGTTTATTACTATATTAGGGAAGAGAAGACGATAATTTTTTTAATTACATTGTTAATGTGACATATATTAGAACTTTATGGGATAAGCTCTAGAAATTTTATATTTTAAAGATAGGCAATAATAAATTATTCTTACATAAGCAATTAGTTATTTTGATATATAAGGAGGACGATCCTATTTTTGATTACCTAAATGACTTTTACGGTGTTATTGTTAAATTATATGGAATGGATATAAAGTTTGAAGATGAGATATAAGAACTTTTTTTTACCAAATATTATATCATATTCTTAGGAAATTTTTGTGTTTCTTTGACCAGTTCTACTCCTAATTGTGTAACCAGTATTAGATATGTTAAAAATGGTGTTGTGAATGAAGAAGTAAGAAGAAAGTCTCAAGGCTCATCTTCATCCTCGTCACAATTAAATGTTTTAGTTACCAAAGATAAGAGAAGAAATAAATTAAAAAGTCAAAATATAAGTTAGTCCAAGTCCTAATTTAAGACCTCAGTTTGTGATCATTATAGTAAATTAAGGCATATTAAGAAGAATCGTAAAGTTGAATAAAAAATAAGAGACATGTAAAAAAAGTACAATGATAATGAGAACCGTTTTGCTACTATTTTTAATAGTGATCTTCTTGTTGCTTGTAATGAAAATATTATCAATTTAGTATTTCATGAGACTATCTAGGTTGTAGATACTAGTGCCTCATATGATGAGAAGCCAAGGAAGAGCAATGATGATAAGATTAAAGTGATCAGCATAAGAACAATTTGTTTTGAGACTAACAATGGTTTAAAGTTAGATAAGCATGTCATGCATGCACCTCACATCCACTTGAATTTAATCTCTAGGAAAGCTTGATAATGATGGTTATAGTAATATCTTTAATGATGGATAATGGAAACTTACTAAAGGTTCACTAGTTATGGCTCGAGATAACAAGTTTTATAACTTTTATATGATGTTAGGTTATATTTTTGACAACTTGGATAATATGATAAGAGTGATGCTTTATAAATATTGTGGATTAAAATTAAATCATAAGATTGAGAAGGGAATTGATTGTTTAGCCAAAAAAAACTTTTTAGGATTAAATAAGCTAGTTTGGATATGTATGTTCATTTCTTAGTTGGGAAAAAGAAAGAGAAGAATTTCTTTTTAGAGTCATCCTCCTTCTAAAAAGTCAAATTTATTAGAGTTTGTATATTCTGATGTTTATAGTTCTTTAAAATGAGGTCACATGTTGGTGCACTTTATTTTATCATCTTTATTGATGGTCATTCTAGAAAATTTTAACTTCATGATTTGAAGGCCAAAAATTACGTTCATTAGAAATTGAAGAAATTTCAAATCTTAGTTAAAAAAACAATATATAAGAAACTAAAATGAATCTATAGTTATAATGGTGAGGATAAACAAAAATTTGGTCGAGAGAGCTATATACTTACTTGTATAAGCAAAGTTGCCAAGTTCCTTTTTAGCATAAGCATTTTGCATAATTGATTATATTATCAATTTGTCTCCCATTAATGCTTTAGATGACGATGTCCATGATAGAGTTTGGGTTTGCAATGATGTTTTCTCTGATCACTTAAGATTTTTATAATGTAAATCTCTTATATATATCTTTAAAGATGAGAGTTAAATATTGGATGTTAATATCAAATATTGTATTTTCATTGGTTATATACAAAATGAGTCGGTTACCATTTGTATGATTCAATAGAGAAGAAACTTATCAGAGATTGCAATATAGTGCTCTATAAGGGCCACCTTATTAAGGATATTAAATTAAGAGAAATAATTTTCAAAGCATTAAGAGCTTGGTTGATGCTGAGCCATTTTCTTTGAATGATACATAAAATGAAATTGAATATGGTCTTCAGGATTTTAAGATCCAAGATGCTAATGAAAATGGTGACTAAATATAGAATGATCAGTAGGGTGTAGACACTTTTGATTCTCTAGTACATGATGTTGTGATCAATCAACAATTAACAAATGCAAAGAATAAATTATAAAGGCTCCAAATAGTTCTCTAAGGAGACCTATTAGAGAATGAAAGTCCTCTTCACAGCATCCTCTTAGTGAGTATATACTTGTTACTAATGAGAGAGAAGCTAAAAGCTTGAAAGAAGCCATAGATAGTGATTCAAAGGAGTAATTGTGTCGGGACCCGTTCCCGGACTCCAACTTTCATGCAGAATATCATAAAATGTGAGTTTTTTTCCAATACCGAACACCTTGACCATTATCAGGTCATCTTCTCAAAACTCCCCTTTCTAAGTTCAGCTCAGCTCTTCGAATAATCGACTAATCCATTTATCCACTTCAACTCGAAAATCTCAAGGAACGGCGTTGACGAGTCCAATCTTTACATGTATACGTGCTTTGGGTTGTCGGCATAACTTTTTCTATAGACATCCAATTTGGGGTTTCTTTGGATATTTTGGAAGAGGACTTCAAAAACTACAACTTTCATGAAAACCTCGAAGGCCAATTATATCTCCTGGAGGGTCAAAAATAGGACTGAAGATAACTATGAACAGTAACCCAGAAGATAGCGTGAACAGTAACCCAGATGATAACATGAACAGTAACATAGAGGAAGTCTGTGAACAGTAACATAGACGAATCCTTGTGAACAGTAACGCAGACGAAGTCTGTGAATAGTAACACAGACAAATCCTTGTGAACAGTAACACAGACGAAGTCTGTGAACAGTAACATATAGGAAGTCTGTGAACAGTAACACAGACGAATCCTTCAACCAACATAACTTCTCAACTCCTTCTTATTATCCTTGGCCTA